>VXAB01005371.1:31090-69762 GCA_013399175.1 Odontophorus gujanensis
TTTTTTTTCCCTTCTTTCTCCCTCCCCCTAACCTCCCCCTTTGCTGAAAAGTAATTTCTATAATCCCATCAGTGGCCCTTATGCAACCGCTCACCTCGGTTCCTCTCGCGAGGTGACGGCCGTGTCCTTCCATGGAGCCCAGGCACTGGTGGAGGCAGATGGAGCTGTACCCGGTGGGGATCTCTTCCAGCAGCCTTGGTCGTGCTGGATGGATGCCCGTCCACGGCATCCTGTGTTGGGCTGGATGCTGGTGGCCGCCATCAATAGGGTTTTTGCAGGAGATGGGATTACTCACATGAGGAGCAGCTCGTTGGGATTTGGCCTCAAGTTCCTTCCTGAAACACATGACTTTAGAGAGCAATTAAATGGGTGCTATAAGCCTGATATTTTTCATAGTGCGCTGGTAAAATAATACTTCCTGGTTGATGCAGGCTTGACTGTGCTTTTGAATATGCCCAACAAGAATCAAAAGCAAGGAATAAAAGCAGAGGCTCTGCAAGAAGAAATTCAGGTTTCCCGTAGACTTCTTTGGCCAGACAGAATGACGTGGGGAATTCCCTTGTCTTTTAGCTCAGCATTAAGGAACGTGATCGGGAGCTGGGGTAATCCTCACCAATAGATGCAATAGGCAGCTAGCAGCATCACTGCAGAGTGCACAGACGTCGTGCATGAAATTCAGCCTTCACCCACCATATGGAACAGCTGGGAAGAGTTTCAAAACTTTTCCTCCTCCCCTCCCTTCTCTTTATTTAGATTTTTTTTTAAATACACAAATAACAGAAATAAAACAACCCCACAACTTCATGCTGTTGTCTTGTGACCAAAGAAAAAAAAGCAAGAAAAAAAAAAAAAACAAGCCTGTGAAGTATCACTGCTATGTTTTAGTCTAATGCTACTTCTATCTTTTATCCTTTTTAATTAGAAGGCAAATTCTCAGACCGCCAGGCCTAATCCCTACACAGTGGAACAAAGCCCAGCAAAGTCTTTGAACACTGCCCAGCCAGGCAGCACAAACCCTGGTAACTGTTGGCAGTAGGGCTAGGACTCTGACCCTCATCTTAGCCATTCTCTTCCAGCCCCTGATGCTCCCTGCCCTTCGAAACCTTGTCTGTTGTTCTTCTGTTTGGACTGAAAAGACAAAAGGGGAAACAATGTGGGAAACCTAGAGGATTGGCTAGGTGGGATGCAGGGAGCTGGTGGCGGAGAGGAGAAAGTAAATGGAGTTTCACGGGAATGGACACAGTGGGGAGAATTGGATCACCAGATTATGTCTTTAGGTTCAAGAAATTTCTTCATCCCTCACTAAATCTTTTCAGGGACAATGCCACTTTTAAACAATTGTTGCATTTCCAATTACTACAGGAGTGCTCAAACAAATGGCAGAACCCTTAATGAAAAGTTTGCTCATATTTTAAACTTTGGAGATCAAAATCCATAAAACAAATAGCTTTTACACGAGTTTCACTCATACGCTTACATCTCCAAATTATTTACACATGTGATATTTCCAGTTGAGAGCATAATTTGTGTCTACTCAAGCAAAACACGCAAACACATATAGATACATGAATTTCCAGGGCTAGCAGGAGCGCTGCAGAATAAACATTTTGACTCAGATAGGCTCCCGTCAAGCAAGTCAACATTAAAAAGGCCTGCCTGCTTTCTATTATTTTGGCTAACTACAAATCATTAAGCAAGAAAACAACAGATGTGGCTACCAGCACTGAAATATCTTCCAAACTCTGTCCATAGACATCAGCATAAGCAGGGGAGTTGCTGCAGGGCTCAGGTTGCTGCGAATGGTGATGTGATGACGTGAACATATGTGAATATGTGTGAATATGTGTGTACCATAGATAACTGCTATCTATACCTGAGGAGGTAAAGAAAACTCCGGCAGAAAAAAATGGTGCAAGCCCCGGTTTGAGCCTAGATTTCAGACAGTTTTGTTTTCCCTTTGAAATTTCGAGGCAGGGCTTGGCTTTCCTCCAGCTGATGCAAAATGGGATATCTCCTTAATTTACTCCTCGGAGGATCTGACCCTTTCCCTTTTTTTGGCACTTGGGAGTAGCGTTGACAAAGGACAGTTTCTGATTTCGAAAAGACTAAGTCTGTTTAGGGAAAAAGGGCATAAGCTCCTCACTTTTAAAGACATTTACCCTAAATCCTTACACTTGTAGGCACTCACTTTTGATGGCTAAAGTGGCGGTGTGTTTTTAAAGCAATTTAGTTAAACCAGTGCAAAACTCTTTGTGGACATCATAAATCAATTTAAACCTGGCTTATGCCGATTTAGCTTAGTTTAGCTACTAAGTGTCTTAAGCTAAATTGATAAGCCATTTTTAAACCCATTTAAGAATGTCTACACAGGGCTTTGTGCCAGTGAACTTAAATCAATTGAAAACCAATTTTAGCCAGTACCATTTTGAGTGTAGACAAGATTAGGCATCCTGAATGGGAATGTCTGCTGATCCCATGTTTTCCTTATACATCCCTGCACATGTTACCAGGGCCATAAGCAGTGTGACCAGTGTTGTGCAATGACTGTGGTATGCTGCAGTGGTTTTTGGCTGTGTCATGACTGTGACACTGAGCTGTTGTAAATGATGTTTGCAGGGTGACAACAATTAAAGTAACCAGTGAAGCTGGGCACTGCTGTGCTTGGCAAAGTGCTCACTGCAGTCTTTCTTTTGTATGGGTTTGGTTCTACAGAGGAAGGTTTGGGGGATGTAGAAGGCAGGAGAGTCAAGATGTTGTTGCATGGTGATCCCAAGGGTCTCCTGTCAAATGAGGCTCACTGCTTGCAAGGACCAAAAGCTGTGGGAATGGGATTTAGTGCTCCCCAAAGGACAGATGTGCCTGTACAGCAGTTTGGTAGACAGACAGTTTCCTCTGGAGTTGATAAGGTTAGGACCTGGCCTTTCAAAACCACATTGGTTTGGGGATCCAGGTTTGGAAACCCCCCTGGGTGCAGGCCAGTGAGCAGAGGGTATTGGGATCACTCAGGTGTGGCTGCTGCAAGGACTCCTGTGGTTTAGGGCATCCAAAAAAGACTGAAAATGCAGAAGGGACTTTTTGTTTTCCTATGAGCAGAACTGCTTGGGGGTGCTCTCCCTAAGATGGTCAAAAGGCCATTGATCATTGTGGTCAGAGAACAGCAAAGCTGTTTGTCATCTTGGTCGTATCCACATCTCACATGAAGGGGATCCACTTAACTGTGGGCTCTCACAGAAATGGCTCAGCAGAAGACTGGTGCTGTCTTCTCCAATTGTTCCTTCTGTATGATGATGTAGGGTGTTCCACTGGCTGGGCTAGACAGGAACTCGTGAAGGAATGAAAGCATGGGTAGATTTTAAGTTGAAGACCTGAAGTGCACTGATATGAGTCTAACATCTAATATCTCAAATCCCTTCCTGATCTGAGCCCACCTGGAATCCTAATCACAAAATCCGTGGCGGTGGCCATGCGTCTGTTGGGCAGAGGCTGTGCTCCATCAGAGCAGTGTGAGCAGTGCCAGTGCCCTACACAGCTGAGCCCATGCTGCTGTCAGGCGGTAGGAAGGATTTTATTTAAGAACCTAATCAGAAGCTGGGGTGGTTTTGTACCTGTCACCAAATGCTTTTTGTTTTTCGTTATTTTCTTTTTCAATGAGCTGACCAATTTAAGAAAAATCCTACAAATTCTGACCAAATTCCAATCAGATTTAAACATATGAAAAGAATTAGGAATAGTCCTCCACTGGCACGCTTTATTTATTACAGGCAATGCCTACTTGTCATAAGCAGAGCAGATGAATGGAGTTCTTCCACTAATCTGCACCACAAATCTTAAATGTTGGGTAATAGGACAAGTAACTTTTTTCTTTTATATAACATTCCTTCCTTTCTCATTTCCTTGGCATGAAGTTAGGACTGTGCCACTGTGGGTGTACATCTGGTGGAGAGGAGCTGCAAGGTTCGTAATCTCACCGTTCACAAATTTCCAAGTGTTTTTCCATGCCATTAATCTTAATATTGAATGCCCTAATCTGTTTATAGCACACAATACGCGCTACCCTCAATAAAAATCTTTTATACACGTCTGGGCAAACAGCATGAATAAATAATGGCCGATTTCCATACTGCAAAACAAACAGCTACTGTAAATTTATTTTCATTTATTTCCAGCCCCGCTGCATCCCTTGGCGGGTGGAGCCTCCTTGCCCCGGAGTGAAAGAGATCAAAGATAACGTTCTTCTCTGTCTGGGGGTACTTTGTGGACCTGCCTCCCAACTGCGGGATGAAAGGAACCTACTAAACTGTTGCCATTTTGCAACATCTGCTATAATTCCCCTAAATCCAGATTTGTCTGACACAGAGAGCTCCTGTTCTTACATCATTGCCATGTGACAGTATAACACCAGTCACATCAAGCTCGAGGATTCCAGCTCCGGGCAATGATAATATGAAGAAAACCTTTTTTGCCTAGGGCAAAACACTTGTAGCAAAGTATTATTCATCTGGCCAATTTAAATCTTCTCTCAAAAAAGTACCCAGAAACATATGCAGCGTGCCTTTGTAAAAGGCTTGAGCTGCTCATAGGCAAATGACCTGAACCAAGAGTACAAAACCCAATGTCCTAATTAATTACTGCTAAGCAGCTCTGATACACAGAAAAGAAATGCTGGTACTAATCCTTAACCCTGTCCTACATTCTTAAAATAGCCAAAATATTGCTGACAGCTAGGAAAACAAAATTGCCTCTGATTTAGAGGTGTTGGACTCCGGCTTAAAAATAGGACAATAATAAAATAAATGAAAGGGGCGATTTTGGAAAAGTCATGTTGGACCCAATACACTGGCTCCACAGCAGTGAGGTCCACTCTTTGGGAATGGAAACTGTCAGGAGAGCAAAGCCCAGCTAAAGCCTCTCTGTGTGCCAAGCGTATCCCAGGGCTCTGTGGGTTTGCAAGGTCGAACTCCAAGGGCTGTGTTCCTTCTCCTGATGAGGACATGCAGTCTGAACAGTCTGAACACACACTCGTAAACTGAGTATAGCAGTGCTGCAGTGTGGAAAGTGTAATTAGCACCCTACCTCCCAAATCAGGCACTTGGAGTGTTTATTGGGGTACAATCAGTTTGCAGGCAACGATGTTGAAAACTAGATTGGGTCATGAGATGATAGCCATGTTTTCTTATCAGTTTTCTCTCTAAAGGGTGATAGCAGCTTGGTCCAGCTCTGGGGGAAATCACATATTGATATGTGTTGATAATCACATCCAACACAAACTCCCTTTTCATAGAATCATTAAAGTTGGAAAGACCAACAAGACCACCCAGTCCAACCATCAGCCCATGCCTGTGACCGCTGTAGATCATGTCACTTAGTGCCACATCTATCCTTTTCTTGAGTACCTCCAGGGGCAGTGACAGCACTATCTTCCTGCACAGTCTGTGCCACCAATGCTTCACTTTTGGTATTGTCAGGTTGTATGTAAGGAGAACTTCCACGTGGCAATATCATTGCCAATTGCTTTCTCCAACTCAGTAATGATTTGGGATGAGGTTTTTTTAGCTGAGAAGCACTGGTGTTAGTACCCTGGGATGAGAGCTCAGGAGTGAAGGCTGTACCCTACACTGCATCATGAATCTCCCATGAAAACAAAGGCAATCCTTTTCCTTAGATGCAGTCCCACTCCCTTCAGGTGGTCAGATCCTGTGACTCTCTCAAAAGCCTTGGCTAAAAGTTCACATTCCTTGTTGGAGAGGATGTGTAACGATGTGTCAGCAGTCCTTGGTCACTCTGCTATTACGAACTGAATGCCTGAGATGCCCTTGGCCTTGAAGCAGCTTAGTGGTGACACCGAACACATAAGTACTGGCTCACCCAGATGCAACATCTCCAAGTTGGTGGCAGTTCCCCAGCACAGTTTTGCTCCAACCCTGACACTTCTTGGAGAAAGTCAAGTTCCCCTCAGCTCAGCCCACACAAGGGAACAAATACCCAAATACCCAAGGGCTTTGATAACCCAAGTGTGCCAGATTCATGGGACTGTGTACATCCCCTCCCACGGTGGGACATGCTGCATCCCTGTCCTGATGGCTGGCTATAGCTGGGGCACCACACAGTAACTCATTGCAGAAGATACTTTTATTTCCATAGGGTTGACATATTATCAGGGAAAGTGCTTTTTTTTCTTTAGTCCACATAATTACATAAGATTAGGTTTACTCTACAAATGATTACCATCTTTTAAAAAGCTTTACGAGGAAATAAGAGTAAAGTCTGCAGTCCTGCTAACTTCCTAGACATACATTCTTGTTAAATCCACATTCCAGATTGTAACTTTTTTTTTTTTTCCTTCTGTAAAACACTCCTGCACTCTTCCTAACTTTGGCTGTGCCACCATTTCATTTTGCTAATACCCCTTGAAGCTGTTAACACTTTTTCCTGAATACTTTCCTAGAGGATGCGAAGCAAAAAGGAAGAAAGGCTACTGTCAAACTGATTAAGTGAAAGCCCATTAGAGAAAGTAACAAGAGGTAAAATCTGCATATGCATTGCAGAAATGTGTCTGATCTTGCTAAGTTGTGAAAAGACAAAATAAGCTCAAACCTCCTTGTGCTGTAAGTAGTCGGGGGAGACGGGGGTTGGAGAGTGGAAGGGCTCCCAAACTATGTTGCATTAACTGCTCCTGCTTAGAAATAGGCATTATAGCAGCCCCTGCTCGCACCACTTCAGTGAAGGACTCGCGGGTGTTTTAATGACAAATCCTGATGTATAGAGTCTGTGGCTGAGCAGTAAAAATGCACTATTCCTCGAGCTCTCGCAACCTGGACTGCAATGCAGACTATCTGAAAAAAAGTCCAACAAAACTGTTCAAATGCTGGAAGAAAAATGAAGTCAGTGGCTATTACTGCGTGAATTCTCAGAGTTGAAAAGATCCATTTTCTTCCCCACCCCTCCCTTCCAAGTGAAGTTTGTTGAGTCATTGGCCTGTGAAAGGGAAATGTCAAGTTAGCTATAATGAATGAAGGAGTTGGGTGCTGTGTGTCCCACCTGAGCCTGTTTACCTGGAGCACACCGGGGGACAGTGGGCCCTGAGTGCACCGTCCCTTGGGAGCACCTCTGGGAACATCCAAGCTCTTGAGCCTGTGTCTGTTTCACCCTGACCCTTCATGCCACCCACTCCGAGCCGAGGGCTCTGAGAGGTCTGCCAATGAACTTCGTGTTTTCCCCGTCATTTGTCCCTGCTGAGGTTTTTCCCACAGCTACCAAGGTTGTTCAGCTGCCCCACTGGGATGCTCCACTCCAGCACAGCATTTTGGGTCAATGGCGACCCCAGCTCTTGTCAGAGTGCCCTGTAATGCCATAAACTGATGTTAATTTCCAAAAACGTAGATATACATTCTATTGCTGCTTTGAGCGTGGACTGTACATCTCCTGTGGGTTTTGTTGTGAGAGGCAGAGGCAAAGGAATCAGCAGTACCTGTGCTGCTTGCTCTACTGTCAGATCTATTTCCTCCTGTCCTTTTTTATAATATATATACCCCAATTAAAAATTGAAGACAGAAAAGGAATACCAAAATACCAGGCTAATGTAACTCGATAACTTTGACCTTAATCCATAGAAGGCAGATATTTTACGGTTCAGGCTAAAACCCCAGGCTGACATCTAACCTGACACAAATATGCTGTTGAGTGTAAGAGTCCTTGTTAAGAAAATGCCGAGAATCTGTGTGCATAAGCCTGGCAGTTCTGATTTAAATCAGAAAATGGATCTGTTTGGGAGGTAGACCACATGTCTGAAAGTTATGAAAGGGAACACCGATAATAACCATCTATGGCAGAGCACGTTCCTTGGAATGTGGAAATTACTGTATTACAACAAAGCCGTTGTTTCCACCAGGGTGTTTTGTAGCCTGTCTCATAATATTATGTATTTCGGCAGATCCTTGTAATTACAAATTTAAGACTTAAATCCTCAGCTTTTCTTTATGTTCTTAAACTACCCCTATAGGTATCCTCACTTCAAGCTTAAATCAGACCCAAAATACAAGGTGAAATGGGGCTGATTGAATTCCGGCACTTCATAATGATATTTATTAAGCTAGTTTCGAGGAGAAATGTTGAGTCGAGCATTTCATTTCAATCCAGCGGTCCCTCCAATCCCACCAAAATTGTTTAATTAAAACCAAAGTGCACGTTAATAAGAAAGGATATCATTTTGTCATTTATATATAATTTCATTGTTTTGTTAGGGGAATGCGAGATGAAAAAAAGCCCCCAAAAACATAGTAAAAAGGAAGGACCAGTAAGCCTGATAATAGCCCTCCATGGAGAAGAAATAAGTACACAACAGAAGAAAAGCACAGTGAGGAACATAATGTTAGTAAAACACTCTTAATGCTACACAAGCTGCAGAAAATGCTACTTTGCATTTGGGCTGCAGCATCGTTAACTGTGGGCAATTGAGTAAAGAGTGCACCTTTTAAACTAATTCCTCGTGCTGGAGACATAGCCACATCCAGAATCTTACCTCATTAATATGCTATAGTGGTCAAATAGGAGATTAATAGCAAAGTCACCTGCTAAACCTACAAGGAACCTGTTGATTAACAATAAGCTCCAAAAATAAGATACCAGGCTGCAAAGCAAAATTGAGTCCAAGGGCAACAAGTGCTTCTGTAATTTATTCCTTCTTTACACAAGGGCATAAAGCTCCCTTTATAACGGTGTTTTCAAGGCCCTGCTGTGAGCTGTAGGTGTGAGCTTTTCAGCTGATTTATTAATTTTAGTTTCAATCAAAGTGTCACCTGCAGACACAAAAATGTAGGCCTCGCCATAGAAAATACAGTTTAAAAAAAATAAAATAATAAAAAAACAAAAACAACCAACAAAAACAGAGTGAGAGAGAGGGGCAAAAAGAGTGAGTGGGGGGAAATAAAGAGAGAAAGACCAAAGGTTTAATTCTGAGAATCTCTGCCAGCAATATTCTTTTTTTACGTGAACACCAGAACACCAGACAGCCTATTATCCACGAAGCCAAAATAATTCCCAGCCACATAATTAAAAAAAAAAAAAAAAATTCCAAAATTAAACATTTTTGTCATACTTGGAAAGTCAGCCCCAGAGCCGGGAACTCGCGCTAACCCGGCGGCTGCCAAAACAATCAGCCCCTGTTGTCAGTAGGGGGACATTCTCCCCAACGAACCGCCTGAACAACAAGTCCACAGAGCAAAATGTGCAAAAAATTCTCAATTAGTTGTCTTTATTTAGTGAACACTATGGGGTCCTCGACAGCGCTATAGAATTATGGCAGGAAAGCCGAGCTCTTCAGGGGCTGATTAGCATTCTCCGAGGGTTGGAGTGCTGTTGGTAGCAGACTGGTGCCTCCAAGAGCTGGTGGTGGGACCCCGACACTCCTTTGGCTTTGTCCTTTTGTCCTTCCCAGCCAGCAGGAAGTACGGCCCGATGTCCAGGGTATTCTGGGATACCTTCGTCTCATTCATGGCTTGCAGCACTGACACTCCTCGTGCCTTTGTCAGCCACCATGAATCCTCCTTGCCCGGGAAGCAGGAACCCGGGGTTTGCCATTTTAAAAACATGGTTAGAAAGTGGGTCTGCTCCATCCTCCCCCAGCAGCTTTCCCAAATGAACATCGTCATCAATGGGCCAGGGTCGAAGAAGCTAAATGTTATGCTGCCGTCCTATTAAATTACATCAGATGTTATCAACAACCTGCTCCAACGTTAGAGCAAAGGAAGGCAAATAGGGGTAAATGGAAGCATCACCCCATCCAATTCTTATCTTAATTTAAATGTAAAGTGATTTTTTTTTTTTTTTTTAAGAGGGGGGGAAACGTTGGGTAGCAAGTGCTAGAAATGTCTTTTCTGAGAAAGAGGGTATTTGCTGCTTTAGGGAAAACACTATCATTGACTAAATTAACAAGTTGTCTTATCAACTGCCATAAGCCTTGAAGTCTAATTAATTTAGTACTGATCAATAGCCTTGAATGAAGCATTGATTTCTGCAGCTTTCTAGGGCTGAAGCAGAGTCACATTCTCTGCTCCATCCACACTCTTCTCACAGGAACCACACATTTGTGTTATTAATATTTGTTTCCCCCACTTCAATGTCCAGAAAGCATTTCAGGAATTAATTCCCATGGAAGTGTCGATCTTTTAGTTTACTCTAAATGAAGAAAGTGGCACAAATGTAAGAATATACTTTCCAGGAAGTTTATTTTTCTCTTGAGTTATATTCGGCTATAAAAATCACTAAAGAGGAAAAATATTCAACGAGCAGATCATCAAATGGCTTCAAACTTGGCAGAACTGCAGATAAATCAGCGAGGCTTTCCTCATTGATGCTCACCAAAGTGGTGCCTTCTTGAATCTATGTGATGGGTTTATCAGTAGGATCTCTGCTCTGCTTTCAAAATAGAGACCTACAACTTTCCAGAGAGTGTGCTTAAAAGACTACAGCATCAACCCAGCATCGTCCTTGACCAGTCATCAGAATAAGAACAAAATCTTTGAACACTCAATGGCTGAGTCTGAAAGTGGAACTGATAAACTGCTGTGGACATGTACAAGTTGCCATCAACAGATATGCCATGGCCACCCATGGAAAATGAAGTCCTCAGCAGAGCCGTGCAACTCAAGCCTGAGTCACTAGAGTGGGCCTCATTTGGCCATTGGAATAGGCCTCAATGACTAGATTTTTGTGCTGTCTCAGGTCCGTGGTGATTTGGACTCGTGTCCCCTAGGGAAACATAAGTGGACTCACTGTGGGTATCCACAAGCCTTGAGCTGAGCTGTGCACGTGGAAAAGAGAAGTGTGTAAACCCTCCCGTGTGTCAGTCCTGGGGAGGGCACCCAATCTGGAGGGATGAGACCTTGGGGTTAAATACTACATCCTCGAAGGTGCACCAGTGTTAGCACTGCTGCCCAAGCTAGGACATGGGGCTCCTTGTTTTGTCAGAATTACTTACACCCAAATCCACCAGGACAAAAGAGTGGAGAAAGGGCCAAATCCAGCTGGCAAGGTCTCTACCTTACTTCTGCTGGGAAGCGCTTTGACAGCCCCAGTGAGCGGTGAAAGGGAGATCAGAGTCAGGCCCTAAATGCTTACAAATTAGCTTAAATGCCAAACCTGTGTGAGCAGAAGGAGTCAAGCGTCATGACAGGTCTCCTACAAGCCTTGTGCCTCCATCATGCTCCCTGGTGGAGATAAGCCACTCGCTTTCTTTCTTTTTTCCATGCTTCTTCCTATGAAAGTAGCTGCACTCAACTGGTTCCTGGAGGGAAACAAAACAAAACAAAACAAAAAAAAAAAAGAAAGAAAGAAAAGGGTGTGGGGCAATCACAATAGGAAAAAATCTAAACTACATTTTACCTTTACAAAATTTGGCCCTTTTAGCTTGAAGTTAAAAAAAAAAAAAAAAAAAAAGAAAACAACAAAAACCACACCACAAAAGTCCCTCTCCTAATCTGTTTGGGGGCCTCCATGAGTTTCCATAGCACTTTACAAAAGATCTTTATTGAAGAAAGGATTGGACAAACTTTCCTTATATGTGTGGCCCTAGTCATTAATTGCCCCTGTCTTCTTTACCAAGGCCTTATTCCTATGTAAATACCCTTGCATAATGTTACAGGCTATTGTCAGGCCAGCGCCAGTCAGTCGCCACTTATATGCATTTTTATTTCAATCCGCTGCGCAGAGAATGAAAAGATGTCTGGACTTAAGCTGTTTACCAACTGGGCCAAAGCTGCAGTGTGGAAGAACTGAAGAAAGCACCAGGCAACTGCAGGAACAGACTTTGACAATGCAAGCAGCCATTTTCAGTTGAGTTATTAACCTACCCTGAAACTCTTCTAATCTATGCCTTTTTTAAAGAACAAATGTACTGAACCAAACATGAATGAGGCAGCGCTATTAAGAGAGAAATCCTCTAAAGGACTATTGAGCGCAACATAGGTTTGTAATCATTTTGTCTCAGTTGCCTGCTACCAACATTATCAATGATGAAAATGCTTGCTCAGTTGTGGTGGATTGTCTCGTAATTAAATGACAGCGCCGTACTGTAAAAGAACATGCAGAAACACAGGAGATACCGGGGGCTTTCAATTGGGCCGCACGGAGAAAGGAGTAGGGGTGGGGATGGATTACAAACCGACTTGGAAATACTGAATTGAGAACGTCGCGATCTTCCTTGTAGAGCACAAGTGCGTTTTTAGGATCGTTCTGTAAGAATAAAGCCTTAAAATGTACTGTCGCGTGGAGTATCCTTCAGATGAAAGGCAGCAAAACCACGTAGAGGGAATTCTTCCTCCTTTAGGTTTAAGCAAAGCACAAAAATGAGAAATCAAGCCCTCGCCTGGGCTCACAGGAAAAAGAGCCTTGTAAGTTTGCTGCAGGCTACATCTTTGTAGTGACTTAATGGCACTACAATCTACATAGTGTAGTATTAGCCTTAAGAAACTCTTGACTATTTGCATGCATATTAGAATCCAATGAGAGCTTAATAAGTGCATATATGTGACAGAGGAAACATCTCATTGCATAGTTAAAGCTACAAAAAAACATTGAGGGAGGCAAAGTCTCGAGTTAATTACCATTACAATGCAATCAAGTACGACAGTCATAGCTGAAAACCTTTTCTATTAAGACCGCTAGGCTCAACCTTGTCTCTGCAGGTCAGCTCCAGCACAGATAACCTTTCCAGCAGACAAATACATGTAAAATTGGCTCATCTAATTAAAAGCTCAGGGAGGTGTAGAAAAATACCAGCACACTGAGCCTGAGCAAATCACAGAGTACCCCCTCCAGCTGGATGGAGCTACAGTATGTAGCTGCTGTTTGTTCTGGAAGGAAACTGAGTCACTTACCATTTCAATAGGTTAATCAATTGACAATTAAATGGAGAAATTGGTTAACTCCGCAACAATTAACATGACACTCTATTAAGTACACTTTCTAATTGCCACAGCTGCAAGTGAAAATTAACGGCTGCGGCAAAGCAGCCGCACACGGTTGTGCTGTTTCTGGTGCTGTTAATGTAATAAAAGTGACTCTAAACACCTGCGCTTAATTTCACACCCTCAAGCACGGCGAGGAAAGGGTACAGCACTGGGTTGTGTATTTAGCTAATGAACATACCACGTTTGTTGTGTATCTGTGTTTGCAAATATACACGGACATGCTAAGACATATGTGTAGGTGTGCGTGCACAGACCCACGCTATCCTTCCTGTATCTTAAGAGGACTGTAAGAAAGAAGGGCACAGACTCTTCAGCAGGGGCTGTTGTGACAGGACAAGGGGAAATGGTTTCAAACTAAAAGATGGGAGATGCAGGTTGGATACAAGGAAAAAGTATTTTTTTTATCCACAAGTGCAGCAATGGCACAGCATGTGGGTGTCCCTGCTCATTGCATGAGGGTTGGACCAGATGGACTTAAAGGGTCTCTTCCAACTCAATTCTATGATTCTATGACTATTACTTCCACCCTATAATGCATATTCCTCTAAGACAACTTTTCAAATCAATAATAAGCTTCTCTGAGTGCTGAAGATCTGTAACACACGTACAGCTTATGCATGAAATGTGTGTGTGTGATTAGGGGGGATACATGGAAAGGCACGTGCTTACACACTTACATCAAGGATAAGAAGGAAATAGAAGAAACAGAATGGCCGTCTGTCTCAGGAATGGGCAGTTTTATGGTGATTTGGGAAGGTTCTGGTTTTGAACAAACATCTAGGTGGGGTGGATGCCTTGCCAGGAATCAGAGTAGATACCAGCAGAGCACGAGCCCCCCTGGAGTTGGTAGAAATGTATTTATTTGCTTTTGCCAGGACAGAAAGCTTTGTTTTGTAGAAAAGGGTGCTGGTTCAGATCCCCCCTCCTTCATGCAAAATCTGAATGCTTTTGCTGGGAGGAGCAATAGAAAATGAACCATATGCAGCTGCTGAGGGTTTGCTCTCCTTGTTTCAGCAATGCTGGTGGTAGATACCTTCTTCTCCCACACAGTGTTATGGATTTTCTATTTACAGCAGATGTTCTGCGAAGGGAGTATCAAGACCCATCCTCACTTAGGTGACTTTTCTGGTGTTTGCACAGCTTGCATCTTTTGGAAGCTTGGCAAGATCTACTTTCTTGTGGATGCAGTTCAGTGATGGCTAAACTCCTCCTCTATTCCATGTCGGTGGTGGGAATTTAAGAAGAAATTCTTTACTCAGTGGGTGGTGAGGCACTGGAGCAGGTTGCCCAAGAAGCTATGGATACCCCATCCCTAGAGGTGCCCAAAGCCAGGCAGCAGGGGGCCCTGAGCTGCCTGACCTGGTGGGAGGCACCAGCCCTCTGCCAGGGTTGCTACTGGATGACCTTTAAGGTCCCTTCCAACCCAAATGTTCTATGATTCTGTAAGTCTTGCTCCGTGTTGCTGCTTTCTATCTGTGGATGTGATGGGCTGGAGATTGCACTCAAACATGGGTCTCTAAGCAGCCAGCTCCCAACCTGTCTCCTGTCTCCTACACAGGGCTTTTCAGGGAAGCTACAGGGAGTGCCAATACAAGGTGCCCTGCAGAGGCTTGTAAGGGCACGGTCAGGTTTTCCCAGAATAAATTATATTACTTCTGATCTCTGCTGTTAAAGAAGCAAAGCTGTAAATCCTTAAAGCTAATAGTGCTATAATAGTAATTGTTCTGTTTTTTTTTTTGGGCTAAAAAAAAATAAAAAAAAAGGAAGGACAACATGTTACATCAGTTGCTGGTGTTCAGAAACCATGAGAATTACAGATCTCTGCAATGAGATGAATTAAGCTAAAAGCCACATTAAGCAGCATTGCACATCTGTTGCACTTTTTTTATTATTCCATATGTGTCCTTGCTCTATGAAAGTGTTTAATGTTGTTCAGCTAATTGATAAAATCAAACACTAATGTTTTAACTCAGCCTGAATTCCCATCAGACTGCAGGCTGGAAAATTCATCTTTCCAGAAACTCCTGTCTCATGGCCGGATTTGATTTTGCTAGGACAGCCTATTAGCTGCCTCATTTCCCTGCAACGATGAATTTAGATTTGTAGCAGGCAGGAAAGCTGCAGGGACAGCGTCTGGTCCTCTCCTTGGTGAACAAAGCCTGTGGTGGCAGCAGGAAGGAGGACGAGGTCTGCCAGGCTTTGCCATCCAGCCCTGGAGAACCTATAGGCACAGGAGAGGACTCTGCAGGTAGCAGTGAGGGTGTCTGATGTGCTCTGGGGTGTGGTGTTTGAAGGACCTTCTCTGCTGGCAGCTGACCAGAGAGCCCAGCAGCTCTGGTGGCAACTGTTCAGGCTAAATAAATAGCGAGGAGCGAGAGATCAGGGTGAAATCCCAGCCCTGAGGAGTCTGCTGTTGGCTCCTCTGCTGAGAAAATATCTTCCCTGAAAGGTTTTTCCTCAGAAAATATACTGAATGCACGCTGAATGGTGCAACATCTGGTAATGAAGGGAAACCCACAGCTTTCTCCTTTCTGCCATGGCAGAGCTGCTGCTGCCATCCCTGCCTGAGTTAAGGGGCTGTCTGTCCCCGCGTGCCATGGGTGTAGGCTAACATATAGTTCTAATTGCAGCTGCTTTCCCTCTAATTACAGCTCAGTTTGGTTAGGATTTTCCTCCAATCCCTCATTTCCCCTAAAGCAAACACCAGTGCACCAGAGTTCTAACCCCAGTGGGGACATTTATTAATAACCCCCTCAGCAAATAGGGAAAAAAATCATTACACTGTATTAGGAGCTAAAATATTTTCTCACTGCAAAAGCTAATTGATAAAACCAAGCAGACTTTATGGGGCAATTAATGTTAAGATAAAAATAAACATGAGCGCAAAACAAAAACAGAGTGATGGAGAATATGTTTTTCCAGCTTTGAGGGTTGTTACGGTGAGGTGGAAATGAGATGCTGGTAAATAATCTGAGATTACCTGTGTTGACTGGAAAAGGAGAAAATAAATTGGGGTTTGATGCTTGGACACCTCTTGGTTGTTCCAACTCTTAAGGCATCTTGTCTGACTTTCCAAAAAGTCATATATTTTTCAGTACTTATTGAATCATAGAACCATTCAGGTTGGAAGAGATGTCTGTGATCCCCAAGCCCAACCACAACCCACCCCCACCATGCCCACTGACCATGTCCCTCATTGCCACATTTCCATGGCTCTTGGATACCTCCAGGGACGGTGATCCCTCCACTCCCTGGGCAGCCTGCACCAATGCATCACCACTCTTCTGGAGAAGAATTTTTTCCTAATATTCTACCAACTTGTCCTCTTCCACTGCTAGAATTGCCTATTTTTTTTTTTTTGTCTCTCTCAGAATAGCTGCCAATTCTGTACTTCACCGTAGAAATTAACTACTGTGCAGTATATAGTCTAGATGAATTTGTAGCCCTGTAACAAAATTCATAGCGTTGTCACTTTAAATAGCGATGTAAAATGAAAGGGGAAACAACTATGTACTTGAGCTTCCTCCAGGGCTTCCAGGTAGTAGCTGCTAATACAAGCCAAACGGTGAATAAACAGAAAGGAAAACCACAGCAGCCCAGACACATGGCCTACATATGAGCCCAGGAGGGTGGGGACGGAGAATATGAAGATCCAGGCAAACAAAATGCTTCCTACCTGATATTTTGTTCATTCATCAAACAATATTACCCACTCCTGTCTGTGTAGGCAGTGAGAATTTTGCAGGGCTGATGAAAAGCTAACAGAAGTGTGAAAGCAAAGTTATTTTCTAACCAGCAGTTTATGATTTCATTTGATTCTTAAATTTCCAGTTGGTTTAGGGTGGTGAGGCTTTTCAGCAGCGGAGTGCTGTGCAAGTCCTGTCTAAAAAGATGATGGATGCAAAAAGGACTCCAGTGGAAGAATGTGTACTGTGATTCAGCTCTGTATGTGGTTGGGCTGCCATGCAAGTCCCAGAGGACTTGGCCATGGTGCATGGAAGGTGGAGAAGGAGCTTTTAACCAGGCACAGCCTGGCCCCTAATGAGAAGCTGGGCACACATGGAGTTAGCAGCCTGAAGGTCATTAGCTATTTTAAAGAAGGTTCACCTTTAACATGCTGTGTCCACAAGATGATGGTGTCTTCTCAAGCTGCCTGAAGGCAAAAACATCTGCTTGTTCACCTGTAACCCAGCTGAGATTATGCTTTGCTTCCTATTGTGTGCGGGGCCCACAGCTCATGGTGGGTTGAGATCTGAAGATTTTAAGACATGTAGTTGCTCACTGTCCTTTTGTTTACCTTTCCCATAGGGTCTGTAGGAGGTTGGTCCCTCTTTGAACATCTGGACTGGTGTGCAGCTGCATTCACTGGAAGAGGAACCCCACGTGGAAAACCAAGGCCAGAGCTACAGGCAGGATTGAACTCCTCTTCTCTGCTGATGTGCTGGCCCAGCTTCAAAGAGATGCTAAGGTAGCAGCTCATCCAACTCTGCTGGCTCTGGCAGGGAGCTTGGGGGTCCCCAGATTCTTCTTGTTTGCGTATTGGCCCCAGTCTCATCACTTACATGGAGGTTTGCTTGCAGGTGAGTGCTAAGAGATTCCTGGTTGCACTGATGGCATCAGCTGGGCTCTGCTGTTGTGTGGCCTCTGTCTGAATTTCTGAGGAATGGTCTACAAGTGTCAGGATAAGATGAAAGAAGAAGCTGAGCACGGATTTTCTTACCTTCCAAATCCCTAGTAAGTTGCCCATGGCACTCTATCATCCTAGGTGTGTATTGTAACGAGCTAAGGATCTGGAATTAGAGAATTCACATATTTAGCTGTTCACAACTTGAATGAGGTCTTGGCTTTTATTGTCGGGAAACAATCTGAATCTCTCATATCAAAACTTCGGAAGACAAATGGTCAAAAGGTCTTTGCCAGTGTAAAAAAAAGAAAGAAACCAAAGGAGAATATTTTCTGTCAGTGAAGGGATGCTAGGAACAGAGCAGAGACCTGATAGATGTGTTCAGGTGTTGGGGAACAGAAGTGCAGATACTTCTGTGTGACACTTTGGGCTCTGGCCAGTAGGGAATCAGCTCCCTACAGCTCCCCCAGGTTCTCACCTCCTCCCAGATCAGTCGAAGAACAAGATACCATGGGCACCTAATGCTTGCTGAGCCTCCAGCCACACCAAGGTAGATTTGCTCTTTGTGGACAGCAGTGCCAACATACATCTCTGTGCACCTTGACACCACTTGAGCTCCAGACAATAACAAATGTGGCCCCACATTTCTTACAGTCTTCTGTAGCTCTGCTCCTAATGTTTGGTTGAGTCTCACACCTCCTAATATTTGTTGCTCTCTTGTGAGAGTTTTCTGCTTTTTTTTTCCCCTTCCTGGTTTGTGACCTACCTGTCCATCCTTTCTTTTCCCACATGTGACATCTCTGTAGACCACACCTCGAGGAGACAGATGTTTCTATCCTATTGCTGTCCCACAGCTCCTGAGCAGCTTCAGGGCATTGCTCCTACTGTAAAAATAAACCTGTCACGCATGGACTTGTTGGGGAAATTCCTTGGTCCTAGAGTGAACTTTTGGGTCAATAACAAAACAAGTCCAAGATTAAGAAGTCATCCCATCCAGGATGTCCCATTCCCAGCACTCTGAACATAAGAAAGCACTTAATTTGCCTTGTGGTTGGTTGACCACTGTGTCATGCTGCCCAGAGGGATTGTGGAGTCTCCATCCATGGACATCTCCACAACCAGACTGGAAGAAACCTGTGAACCTCCCATCCTGGATTTTCTGCTTTCCTTCTACCCTTTGCCATCCTCTGTAATTTTGCTTCTTGCTTCTGCTTGAAACCCTATCTCTTCCTCTTGTCCATTACTTCTCTACTTTCTGGTCTCCTGGAGAGCTACCTATTTTTTCTCATTATCTTCCCAGCTCTGGTGACACACCATACTTCAGAGCAAGACATGGAGGATGTAAACGAGACCAAGAGAGCATATACATAGCTTGTCACAAATACTGTTTTTATCACACAGAAATGGTGCTCAACACACAGGAAGTGCTCATTTTCAAACCTGTTGGCCAGTACATACAATAAGGTAATCCACATGTGCCACGACACATGCCTTTTGGAAAAGAGCCCAAGGCCCAGAGCTAAGTTTTGAAGCAGTGATTGGTGCTCCCATGTCCTGTGTGTAAGCTCATCTCTTGTGGCCATGGGCACCAATGGACAACAGGGTGCTACCAAGACTGCCACCCCTGGGTGGGGATGCCCAAATGTTAGGAAAACTTGTTTCTTCCCCCCCCTGCTTTGCGTTACTGGGGTGAAATATTCTCTTCTTAAGCACACTGCAGTAATATTAGATAATTACTTAGCTCATTTTTCCATATGGGTTTTGGCAATTCGTAATTGTCACAGAGCTGAGAAAATGTTTCCTTTAAGAAGGTTAAACAAAGAGTTTATTGACATTAGTGAAGATTGGTTAAAGAAAACATTATTAAATAAAAGGAGCTTTATTTAAACACTAAATTAATCATTTAAAGGCAAATTAGAGGTCGTAACTCCTCCTAAATAAATAATGTTAAACAATAATTAGATATCCATTTTAGATTACAGGCAAGCACTTGGGTTCAGTGGGCTGAAAAACAGGTTTCTTCTCATCTCTTCAAATTCGTTCAATATACATAATTAAAGCGAACCACTGCCCCGCTCAAATTTTCCACTCTGAGATTAAAAAAAGATTCCGTTTGTAACTCTGTGTCATATTCACCATTAGATGATAAAACATCTTTAAAGCTCCACTTTCATATAAACAGAAGAAAGGATGAGAGCATCCGGGGAGATCTCCGGCGGTGGAAATCGATTCTCCTAAGCTACTGGTTACACTTATCAATCTTATCAAACAGGCTGATGCACAAGTGCCCTCAGCCACTTTGATTGGGATGATCTCCCCGTGCTGGCGCTAACCTCTCAGACACTACGGCGCGTGCAAGGCACGTTATCTGCACCCTAATTGCACCCACTGCTCCCTCCCTTTCATTAGCACTTGTAGGCGTCTCTTAAGTATGAGATAAAATTAAAAGCAGCCATCCTCATTTCTCATTTCATCACAGCCCTTATTATTGTTTTAGGCTTGGAGTCATTTCTTTTGCTGTTTCCTAGAGGAGGAATGACCCTTTGCCTTATCAGGCTGTTTCAAAGAGGGGCTATGGGGAGGGAGGACAGAACCCCATCCTTGGGCCCATCATCAACTTCCTAAAAAGCGTGGGGAGCCNCCCCTAATCTTTTTTTTCTTGCTCTAATGTGTGGCTGTTGAAATCCTTAGCTGTGATAAATTAAGCTACTTATTAATCTAATTATCGTACATTCATCCTAGAAACTTTCATGTGACTTGAAAAGGCTATTCAACCTTTTCCCTCCCCTCCTAGAAAGGGCTCAACCTTGCACCAATTAAGATCATTCTGAAGTAATGCTTTAAAAAAGCTTTCTTTAATCACCCAGTGGAACATGGGCTGGTGGTAAGCAAACTAAAAGCTGTGAGAAAAGTTTACCTTACCTTCAAGTCTGGATATTTTGGGTTGGGAGAGGAAGGTACAATTGCGGTATTCCTCTCCTCCTCCTCTTCTCTGCTCTTCTAAATAAATCCGTGGAATTATTTGGGAACAGAAGTTCTTAATGAAACTGCTGGCATTTCTCTGGACATAGCAAAGGACAAGATGTGAAGATTTACTCAAACTAAAACCCCTGAAATCTGATTAGGTTTTGAGGTAACGAGAACTTTCTGACTCCCAGAGTACGTATTCACCATTTGGTTCTTAGAGGCATTGCTTTGTTTTAGTGCCTCGCCATTGATACGAAAGCATCCTGACACCAAACTATATTCCATTCAGGATTTAAAAAAGAAGGAAAAAAAAAAAAAGAGAGAGAAATAAGAACAGAAAAGACACATCCACGCTCAAACATCCTTTCGCTGCCANCATGGACATCTCCACAACCAGACTGGAAGAAACCTGTGAACCTCCCATCCTGGATTTTCTGCTTTCCTTCTACCCTTTGCCATCCTCTGTAATTTTGCTTCTTGCTTCTGCTTGAAACCCTATCTCTTCCTCTTGTCCATTACTTCTCTACTTTCTGGTCTCCTGGAGAGCTACCTATTTTTTCTCATTATCTTCCCAGCTCTGGTGACACACCATACTTCAGAGCAAGACACGGAGGATGTAAACGAGACCAAGAGAGCATATACATAGCTTGTCACAAATACTGTTTTTATCACACAGAAATGGTGCTCAACACACAGGAAGTGCTCATTTTCAAACCTGTTGGCCAGTACATACAATAAGGTAATCCACATGTGCCACGACACATGCCTTTTGGAAAAGAGCCCAAGGCCCAGAGCTAAGTTTTGAAGCAGTGATTGGTGCTCCCATGTCCTGTGTGTAAGCTCATCTCTTGTGGCCATGGGCACCAATGGACAACAGGGTGCTACCAAGACTGCCACCCCTGGGTGGGGATGCCCAAATGTTAGGAAAACTTGTTTCTTCCCCCCCCTGCTTTGCGTTACTGGGGTGAAATATTCTCTTCTTAAGCACACTGCAGTAATATTAGATAATTACTTAGCTCATTTTTCCATATGGGTTTTGGCAATTCGTAATTGTCACAGAGCTGAGAAAATGTTTCCTTTAAGAAGGTTAAACAAAGAGTTTATTGACATTAGTGAAGATTGGTTAAAGAAAACATTATTAAATAAAAGGAGCTTTATTTAAACACTAAATTAATCATTTAAAGGCAAATTAGAGGTCGTAACTCCTCCTAAATAAATAATGTTAAACAATAATTAGATATCCATTTTAGATTACAGGCAAGCACTTGGGTTCAGTGGGCTGAAAAACAGGTTTCTTCTCATCTCTTCAAATTCGTTCAATATACATAATTAAAGCGAACCACTGCCCCGCTCAAATTTTCCACTCTGAGATTAAAAAAAGATTCCGTTTGTAACTCTGTGTCATATTCACCATTAGATGATAAAACATCTTTAAAGCTCCACTTTCATATAAACAGAAGAAAGGATGAGAGCATCCGGGGAGATCTCCGGCGGTGGAAATCGATTCTCCTAAGCTACTGGTTACACTTATCAATCTTATCAAACAGGCTGATGCACAAGTGCCCTCAGCCACTTTGATTGGGATGATCTCCCCGTGCTGGCGCTAACCTCTCAGACACTACGGCGCGTGCAAGGCACGTTATCTGCACCCTAATTGCACCCACTGCTCCCTCCCTTTCATTAGCACTTGTAGGCGTCTCTTAAGTATGAGATAAAATTAAAAGCAGCCATCCTCATTTCTCATTTCATCACAGCCCTTATTATTGTTTTAGGCTTGGAGTCATTTCTTTTGCTGTTTCCTAGAGGAGGAATGACCCTTTGCCTTATCAGGCTGTTTCAAAGAGGGGCTATGGGGAGGGAGGACAGAACCCCATCCTTGGGCCCATCATCAACTTCCTAAAAAGCGTGGGGAGCCTTGTTCAACAAGGCAGCAACATTCCAGAGGTGGATTAATGACACCTAAAGTGAGCGCCCATAAATAATCATGGCACACTTTGGACACCACGCTCAATGCGGGCGAATATTGCGGGGTTAATTAGCATTGGTAATTGCACACTTGGCAGTGGCTTTGGCTACAGCTGTTTTGCACACCTCTGGCTCTTTGCTACTGCCTTGCATTGCCAGCACCCAGGTGAACGTAACTTTGCATTCCGATAGAATATATATTTCACCTATTTTCTCGTCGCTCCGGTTTCTTTTATTTTCAAATGTAAAAGGCAGCTGTTAGGGGCATTTTCAGCCCCGTTGTCTGGCACCTCACGCAGATCTTCAGGCTCTGCAACAGGCACCGGGGCTGCAGGTTCCATTTAAATCCACGTTCTGGGAAGAATAACCTTGCAGGGAAAAGTTCTTTTTGCACAGCCCCAATATCTCTCATTAGCCAGTAAACAGAAAGCAACTGAACAGGACTTTTCTGATTATTTCACTGTTTCCCCCCAACCCCCACCCCCTCCACCTCCCTTTAACCACTGAATTTACGCTCAAAANAGTTTACCTTACCTTCAAGTCTGGATATTTTGGGTTGGGAGAGGAAGGTACAATTGCGGTATTCCTCTCCTCCTCCTCTTCTCTGCTCTTCTAAATAAATCCGTGGAATTATTTGGGAACAGAAGTTCTTAATGAAACTGCTGGCATTTCTCTGGACATAGCAAAGGACAAGATGTGAAGATTTACTCAAACTAAAACCCCTGAAATCTGATTAGGTTTTGAGGTAACGAGAACTTTCTGACTCCCAGAGTACGTATTCACCATTTGGTTCTTAGAGGCATTGCTTTGTTTTAGTGCCTCGCCATTGATACGAAAGCATCCTGACACCAAACTATATTCCATTCAGGATTTAAAAAAGAAGGAAAAAAAAAAAAAGAGAGAGAAATAAGAACAGAAAAGACACATCCACGCTCAAACATCCTTTCGCTGCCAAACGGTTTTGTTACTATTTTTTTTTTCTTGTTTGTTTTTAATAAGCGCATAAATGGGGCTATTTTGTATTCAAATTAGATGAGCTATGAATCTGAATGCAAAGCAGCTTGGGTTGCTCCGTTTGGTGACAGGTTTAACCCAAGACAGAATTGGTGAGCAGCCCGATGCGGGGAACGGCCGCTCTGCCTCGCCGTGCCTCGCAAACTTGCTAACTGTGAATAGTTTTTGAAGTGAAGATTAAAAGAGCGGAATTATAAAGTATAATTACATTTTATTGAAACTCTAAAAATCAGAAAAAAAAAAAAATTCAGCAGGAAACTTTTAGTGAAACATGATGTGTTGTCATTATCATTAAAAGATAAAAGTTCCATACTGTTTTTATCTGTTTATTTGGAAGAAATCCAGCCTTTGCAGTTATGCAGGAAACAAAAAACTGGAATGCAGGAGTAATTATTAAAACTGTGTGATTTGTTATCTCAGCTACTGTCTTTCCAAATGGTAATGCGATATCAGCAGCTGCAGACGGTCGCTGATTTCCTCTATTAGTAAACAAGTGCTTTGGAGACCTGTGTGAGGCACTTTAAGCCCACTACTCCCCGAAGTGCTGTCAGGCTTAACTACTAATCCATGGTATTTCAGAGCACTGGAAATTCATCTTTATAAAACCTGAACAAAAAAGGGAAAAAGCCTGGAGGGCAGGAGCTCCCTCTGGTGAGACAAATGACATGTTCATTTATTAATGAAACAATAACCCTGGAAAGAGGATCAAAGCACATTCCATCCTCACTTTACAATCCTCAATTTTCTCAGGCCATAGCATTTAATTGAGCCATGACAATGGAATACTTAATTGTTGCGTTAAAGTTTGAAGAAGCGACTTCTTTGGAATCGATGTTCATTTCTGGATTATGATGGTATAACGTAGCCAGCTTGTAGCTGCTGGAATTTGATTTTCTCTCTTGCTTTTAATGCAGAGCTAGAGAAAGAGATCATTTTATTCCTTCACCTTTTATCCCTGCCTAAGAACATCTGTTCTTGTTCACACACGCACCCCTTTCCTATCAGTCTGAGTCTGCCCTGTACCAAGCCAGCTGCTGGAGCTGTGCACGCGTGGGTTGTGTCTGGGAGGGGGCCAAGGTTGGACATTAGGAAACATTTCTTCTCAGGAAGAGTAGTGATACACTGGCACAGCTGCCCAGGGAGGTGATGGAGTCAGTCCCTGGAGGTATCCCAAGAACAGTGGAGGTGTGGCACTGAGGGACATGGCAGTGGACATGGTGGGAGCGGGCTGGGGTTGGACTGGGGGATCTTGGAGGCCTTTTCCAAACTTATGATTCTATTATGTGATTCTGTGAAAACACATTGATGCCTCTATGATCAGGAATGCTTAAAGGGCTCCTGATGTTCACCCCAACCCCAGCTTCTGATGTTCAATCCCAACACCCCAGCTGTAAGTCACAGAGGACCTTCTGATTCCTTCCTGAGGGCTCAGACTTCCCTTTACAAAAGTCCGAGGCAAAAGGTCCCCCCTTCTGGTTCTGTGCCCAGGTCCTGCTGGGATCTCCAGTATTTTAGATGAGAAGTGCCCAAAATCAAAGACAGATTTCCAAAAAGAACATTATAACTTCTGAAATGAATGCATGTGTCATATCCGTCTCTCCAAGCATCCTCTCCCTTGCGTCTCTTTTTATCATAGTTCTTACTGCTGACTCATTTTGTATAAATGACGTGTACTGACTCATTATCCCATACTGATGGACTATGTTATTTGTTCTTAACCCAATTTTAAATTAGCAGTCATTTTCTGGATGCCTGTAAAGAAGCAGATAGAAAGGCCATCATGCAGGAGTGCGTGCTACCTTTACATTAATACATTACAGCTTATTAATTCTACTTATGACACGCGTTATAATACACTTGCATGTACATAGTGCCTATCATCTCATAACCCTAAGGCACTCACAAACATCAACTAAACCTTGCAATCTTCTTACTTTGGGTAAACAGGGAGAAAGTGAGGTTAATTCTCTTCTGACAGCTCTGCACAGGACTGTGTCCTGACACCCTGCAGGCTCTGGAAACTCATGCTTCCTATTGCACACTGTAGGATGGCCACATAGGATGGCTAATGGTCCTTATAGGTCGGTTAGTGGTCCCTGTTCCTCCATGAATGGTAGAGATGGATTGCAGCACTGTATATTTCAAGGGATAAGGAGGGAAAATGGGTCTGCAAGGGGTCCCAGTGGTACTGCCCATACTAACAGGTAATGCCCTCCATCCTTGCTCTGACTCAAGTAGTGGACTAGGCATCAGCTGTGCACGAAGGGAGTAATCCTTGGTTGTTCAATATCAGTATGAAGGAGATAAAGGAGAAAGACAGAGGTGTTGAGGAATGCACTCAAGTACCAGGTCAGGCTAAGGAAGCGTAAGCATGGCCAAAACACACTGAAATCTCTGCTCTGTAGGATTTAATAGAGAATAAGGCCCATCCCCATTCTGTGCTGAGTTAGAAATGGGAGGATGGGGACCAATCTGGGACCAGAACTTTGAAGGATGACTAATTCAAGGGGTGCAGTGTGAGGTCCCTCTGTTCAGGCCAGGCCAAGTCCCATTGCTTTCCACAGAAGAAACAAGCAGATGGGGAGGTCTGAGTAAATGAATTGAGTAACAAAGCCTGAGAAATACCTGCAAAGATCACACTCCTGGCAGAGGCCAACAGCACAATGTTATCCTTTTCTTTCTTTCTTTCTGTGCATTTTGCATCTCACTTATCCCTTCAAGGCGAATCTCAGGTTACCCCAAACACTCCTAGAAATGGGCTGAGGGGCTGCAGATGACAAAATCCACCCCAGTTCCATCTATGTGAGTTCACACAGGGCTGGTGTTGAGCTGAGGCTCCGAGGGGAGGATGGGGCTCCATTAATGGTTCCAGTTGAGACCCAGTGATTTATCATTAGCTATAATAAGAGCTGGGGAACGATAGCAGTAGGAGGATGGAGAGAGGTGGATGTGCACTTGGTGACAGCTGGACGGAAGAGGTTTGCTGTATTCCATCCAAGGATCAGGGCACGTTCAGGCCAGGGGGTATTCTCCACTCCCGAAATGAGACATGTGGCCACCTCCAGCAGTGACACCAAAGGAGTTCAACCAAGGTCACAGCACAGAGGAGACAGTTTGAATTGGAGCATCCCCATCCTCCCAAGTGGGACCCATGAGCTTCCTTCTCCCGGAGTGGGATCTATTGCTGCGCCCATCTCGGCAGAGCTCGTTTCGGCATGGGAGCAGGGAATAGCAGAGGCACAGCTTTCCCAGTGGGGAGGTGGTGAGCTGGGAAGAGGGCTTGGAACTGCCAAAGAAATGTTTTCTTGCAGAAGTTTAAGATAATAAACTCAACTGAGTGAGCAGACACCAGGAAGAAATATTTAATTATCCTTCTCACCATTATGAGGAACTTCTGCCACTCTTCAGGTTATTATACAGTAAATAACCAGTTTTCTAAAGGACAGAGCTGTTTTAATTATATGACAATGAATGCATAATTATTATGTTTGTTAGGAATGAATCACAAGACAACAGACTTGATATTGCTGCTCTAGTTAGTGCATCTTAATTACTTTTTCATTTATTTTGCATATAAAAGCTATTTGCTAATTGTCTTTGCTGTAAATATGCAAAATATAATTAGTCATTCACAATTCTTTATGTGTTATCTAACTGTACATTTGTTACTGAGGAATGTATATTAAAGTTTGAATATTTAATGGGCTTTTGTGGCATAGAATATTTTTGTACAAAGTTTTCAGGAAATATTAGAGACATAATTTAAACCTTCCTTTAACCCCTTTTCCTATGCAAACTAATGTTTCCCATAAAGACCAGATATTGATAAATTAAACCCCCTGGAAATCCATTTCTGTTTTCAGAGCATACAATACAAATCTACTGCTGATGATATGAAATGCCTCTTGGTCTCAAACTGAAACCAGAGAGATTAGAGCCTGTTAAAAGTATTGCAACTTGCTCTCTACAATGAATTTAAACTGTGAGTACAGAATTGCAAATGCATTCAAATCATATAGCAAGATCAAATGCATGTCCAAATGCATTTATCTTTGGTGGAAGTTCATTACTGTGGGAGCAGAAGGATCTGTTGGCAAAATATATTTTCTGGTAGATGCTGTTGATCAAAGCAGTAGGTCACCACTTCTGGTTACCGTGCGGGTCTTCAGTGTTCATCAAATACCAAAATCTGTAAGACTTAAAATCTTAGTTCTGCTCATTCTTTAATTCTGGCACTCGTTGGATCTCTTTTATGTGTGTTGCTCACCCTGAATTGGAACTGCAGGTCCGGTCAAACGCTGTGGATTTCCTCCTGTACGTCCTTTTTTTTTCCTTTTAAAGGCTTAGACTGGTTTCATCCGTAATTAGCACTCCGCAAGGCCCACGGTTCCTGGGAATGTTTTACATTGTGATTAGATTCATTACAAAGATTGACTGGTTAAAGCGGGCTGCGTGTTTCTGGAAGTTGAATTAAAGTACAGGTCTCAAGAACCTCGGCAGATATAATTATATATCATCTTTTCCCTCGTCTCCGCAAACGCTGCCGCTTCGTTCTCCCGATGCATGTCACATCCTACATTTTTTCATCTCAAACATTTGATTTACTATCCGGTTGTACTGTTAATCCTATGTCATGACACTCCTATTCACTTCTGCTTTTCAACTGAATGCAGCTTCCTATGAAGATAAAGCAAGGTAAAATCTATTGTAAGGAAAGAATAACTTCAATGCCGCTATCATATCGAAAAGAAAACACACTCCTCCACTCTTCACCCCTTGGATACTCTGAATACTTTTCTTAATGATGAAGTCAAACAGAATGGCCACTGAGAATACAAGTCGTGCTTATTTTTTTTTCCCCCTCAGAAGTAATCCTGCTCTGTAATTCCGTAATTGTTCTTATTTACACTGGGCAAATCTTTTTAAACTAAGATATATAAAAACAGAATGACAGTAGGGTAGAAATTAGAAAAAGAAAAAAATAAAAAAAACCCCAGCTAACATGCTTTAGTAAATTGTGATGCGAATAAATCATCCATATCCCTACTTATCAAACAAGTATTTGGAAGCAAATTTAAATAATGCTATTTAATGCTGGCACTTGCATAAAACCCACAACTGTCAGTGACGTTTTCTTCAAGCACTTGACTACTTGAGCTACAGATTAAGAAACATACATTTTATGCATCTAGCGCAGCGCAAAGCAAAAAAAGCAGCTACTTCGAATGACGCTTCACTTCCCCACAGACGCAAGGGAATTTAATAAAGCAGGAGCTGAAAAGCATGTACTGCACATCACAGGTGTGGGTACGCCTGAAGGGAAGTGGGAACGTTACATAGGAAGGACAGAATTTTAGTTTCCAACCTGGAAAGCCAGGAGATACCATGTTAGAAGGAAGCATATCCTCAGTAATATTAAACTGGAAGTATGTGCTGGTCATGGGCATGCTAAGGTTTGTCCTAGGGTCCACTGTGCCGTGGAGGCAGGCAGTGCTGGGGTTAAAACCTATTGCAATATACAATACTTTGTAAGAAGTCGTTGAGGAAACAGAACCCTTTGATACTACAGCTTCACTTGTGCATCAGACAACTGGCATAAAGAGCTAAATGTTGTTGTTAAGGACAGGAGAGATCGGTCTCTGAAAGAAATTCAAGGGGGTAATCAATCGCTTTGGTCTCAGAATAACCTTTGTTATTGCATGGCTGCTGTTGGAGGGATGGATGAGGCACAGACTCCTGAAGGTGATATGGGGGTGGAATTTCAGACCTTGGGCATTACAGGAGACTTTATATTTCCCTGAGGAATTCATTGGAAAGCCTGTAGCAGGCCAGTAGGCCGTGTATTTTCAGGGCGGGGAAAACGCATCTATGTGCATAGCATTTAGTTGTTGGTTGGGTGGCACAGATCCCAACTTCCCTGGAAGCTCTACGGGGAGGAACTGTGGTCTCATAGGAATACAGCTCAGTACGGTCGATCCAAATAAATCATTACAGAGTGTTTTGGTTTTTTCTTAATTATTATTTTTTTTATCCCTAGCAATTGTTATACTCCAGGATCTCCCAGTGCAGCATTTTTTCCCTGATAGACCATCAGCAAGGCTTGGGGTCAAGCATCCACTGGCTGTGTGTTGCAAAGGGAAGCAGCAGCAAAGGGGCTGTGGTGCCCTTGGGGGGAGGGAAGTTACAGACCTGTTTCCTATGGGATCACACACCCACCCACCCAGCTTGACCCTGCAAATTTTTATTCCTGCACAGATATGGATGTGGGTGTTGCCCCACCTGAGTGCAGCTGGGGAGGGTTCAGCTTGTGTGCATCTTTTCTGTGCCTGCCATCCCTGCCTTGACCGGGGTTGCCCAGCATCCGAGCTACACCCATTTCAGGAGCAGCATCGTGTTTCTCAATGCATCCTCACAGATGTGCGGGTGGTAGCGGGGCATCGCCCCTCCCTTTCTGCTGAGAAACAAAACCTGAGCGAGGGCTCTTTGAGGAAAAAAACAAAACAAAACAAAAAAACCCCAAACCATTGCCTTCCTTTGGAAAAAACAAAACAAAACAAAACAAACCCCAAGCCTCCAAACACTTCATCTCATCTGTGTTTGTGCTCGCATGGATCATTTGTGAAACAAACAGAATTCACTGACGGTTGCTGGCCATGACTCTGCCTGCTTGAAATACCTTAGTCAGGAGAAGTACCGCAACTGAACCGAACAATCTCTCACAAAACATCTGCAACCATCTGACCCTGGCCTTAACCTTTAAATCTATCTTTTCATATTCATCTCAAAAGACCTTGTCAATGGCCAAGGAGACTCAAGAAAAGGATTCTTCAACAAACAAAAAAAGATACAGAGGAAATTCAACCCAGATTAGGTGGCAGAAGATAATACAGTTTGCTCATTTCTATTCTGCTGCTCAAACTGGAGTTGAATTCATTTTCACTTTATCTTTATTCATGTTATTTAAACATAACATTCATTAGGATTGTGAACTGCAACAGATAGAAGAGAACAAAACTAGTCGCCAAATTTGTTGGGCATCTGTTCCCACTAGAGACGGCCCTCTGCCAAATCTGCATCATGTCATTTTTTTCCCCCTGAATTCATTTCAAAGTCAATCCATCAGTTTATGAAACTGTTTGATCAAACTTGTCATTAACCAAGTGAAACATTTAATTTGTATTAAGAAAAATAGGACAAATAATTAGCACGGCGATTAACTGTTTCGCTGTTTTATTGTCCTTCTTTACCAAATCTACTTAGCAGTGATAGGGCTTTTTTAAAGTCCCTTTTGTTGACATAGCTAAAAATATTTTTAAAAGGAACTGGGGAGTAAATCTGGTGGAGATGAGAGGAAATATCAGACGGATGTCGTAGAAAGTAAAAAACCAGACCCTACAAACCCATTCACTACATTTATTCAAGCAGCCGCTAAGTTTAATATCCGGGGGAACATTTATTTGGGTACAGAGAAGCAGATAAATCTATTAAATTGCCAGATAACCATAGGATAACAATGAGGTATTGTGAAAACCGGTTCAGATTCATTTCAGCTTCTTGACGGTCCCCCTCCCCAGACAATGTATAATTAGTAGGTAAAAAGCTTCATTACCAGTTTCTTTTCTAACTTTCCATAAAGATTCTTATTTGGATGTTTACTGCGCTGTCTCGAGGAATGATAACATTTATTCTCATATCTCCTGCTTCCCAAGTGAAAGTAATTTGCAAAAGACACAAGTTCCATCCCACAAACATTATTGTACTCAGATTTCTGCCTCTCACTCCCAGCGTTTACTTGTCTCAGGCAATTGCCTATCATGACCTTGCTGGGCACTTGTCTGCATAGCTATGACAATTTGTTAATGAACTGTTTTTGTTTTTAATTGCTTACTTAATTATGGAGCACTAACATAATAGCATTTCTAATTTGTACCATAATTGTATGCAGAGATGAAATGTTGGTGTCTGTCATACCGCTTCCTTGTAATCATCTCTTGTTCATGGGGAATTTCTAAAGAGATGTGTTCTCTCCTAGCAAGATGACTTTTAGAAGCCGTTCGAGAGGCATTTCCATCACTATCATAACATGTGAAACCTGTCTCTCTTATTCGGAGAAGAGCTGTCAGCATTCCTGAGACATTTTACTGACTGCGGAGGTGCTGAATCAGGGAACACACCGGGCTGTTTTGTATACAGAGATGTAAAAAAGGCAGCTTCCCCTTCCTGCTTTTTGCAGTAAAATGTTGAGTTAGCGAAGAAAGCGTTTATATTTTATTATTGATATTATTTTTCTTTGGCCTGAGCTCATCAGAAGTTGCTCTGGACTGCATTTTTGGCAGCTGGGTCGTTAAGCTAAGATGAGCTGATCAAGGTTGTTTTCTGGAAGGAATTGCTTTGGAGAATGGGATAATACGCATTTAGTGCGGGCCTGGCCTGCGTAAAGAGAGACTGCTCTTAAGGATAAAAAAGTGCACTGAAATAACATCGATCTTATTTATTTATTTGTTTATTTGTCCACTTATTTATCTAGCTATTTATTTATTTATTTTTGCAGTGCAACCGATTTAAAAAAAAAAAAAAAGTTTATCGTTCTGCGCACAACTGAATTTGCAGGCAAAGGGCAGTCGACGGACCGACCCCACAGTTATTGTAAATTTGAGAAATGGTGCTTTGAGATAACCCAGTGAAATCCCTCCCTGCTCCGTGACCTGTCCGAGGAGCCTTATTTTCAGCAGTGGGAATCCAAACAGAAAAGTATTCTCGATGCAAAACAGCAACGGTAGGCCCAAAAGCGGAGTTCAAACATGTGTCGCTGATTTAGGTTCCCAAAAATACAAGTCCTTGCCTGTTTCATTGTCATCCACACAAAGAACTGAGTCCTAAAATCCTTTACTCAACTAAATTCTTAATAAGTAAACTGAGACTAACCCTCTAATACCAGATTTGTTAAACAACATGATTTAGGTTCTTGCTATTCATGCACCTTGTACGACTAAAATGACTGTTAAAGCTAGAATCATGAAAGAGTCATTTTATGTAGCTGCTAAATTCCTCTCAAATCTCCTTGCAACTTAACGAGTAAAGAAAGCTCAATGTGTAATGCCAGCTAATGTGGTTTATGCTAGAAAATAGTATCAACCTATCTTTGTAGCTTATCTAAGCCAGGATAATACTTTTAGCCTTTATAGTAGACCCAACTCCATTTTTTCAACTCTTGACTATGTATTTCCTGAAATCCTTTTCCAAAGAGTTAAATTGGATGTGAAATCTGTACTAGGCTATGGGACGCTCTTTGTTCTAGGAGGAGGCAGCAAAGCTTTGCTTCTGTATCACTTTCATTGCGTTCTGATTGAGGTTGACAGTGTGACAGGGAAGCAAAGAGAAGCAATTGCGGGCTGAATGAGAGCCTTTTTCAGCCATACAGCAGCCTCCTCCTTAGCCCCTGAGAAAAAGAGGTAACAGATGCCGATAGCAAGAATCCCTAACAAAGTCCTAACTTTGATGCAGACAGAAGACAAAAAAACGCGAAAGATTGTCTCACTTCAGAAAACCTTGAATGGAGCACAAAGGAGGTGGCGGCGGGGGGAAATATCGCAGGGCTGGAAATGGCTGGGAGAGTTATGGAGCAACGGCGCTTTCAAGAAATATGTTGTTGTAAAGGTTTCAGATCTCCATCATCTGCCAGTGTGGCACCACGAGGCGCTGGGGCAAGTGGCTCCAGCCATGGGGGGCCAGCGCTTTGTTTGCGCTCCGCCGAGACCCACGCTTGCACCTTTCCTCTTTTCTTCAGGAAAATCAAATGATTTATGTAAGGGATGGAAAATAATGGCTGGGAGGGTAAAAAGCTGCTCGGAGTGATTTTCTGATGGAGGGAAATGAACAGAACGAGTGCAGCATGAGTTTTGCCTTTTCACTTGTGCAGTCTGTAGTATTTATCGCCGCTCCTTTCTTACGCGGTTTAAGTAAAAAAGAGCTTGTCCGACCTGACATAGCAACCTTAAATTAAGTACTAAAAAAAAAAAAAAGCCTCAAAACAATACAAATAATAATACGAGCATTTGTTCACTCCAAACTGATCGAGCCCTTTGGATGATATGAGCCCAACAGATTTCCCTCATTTACTAAAATCGTGGCAGGAGCGCATTCATCATGGAAATGCAATATTGAGTGTGCTTGTTCATGGAGGATCTGCTCAACGCTGGGTTACAGCACTACACGCAGCTCTTTGGTTGTGCTAAGCTGGCAGACCCCCCTGCCCAGCCTCAGCGCTGGATAAACCTCCCTTTACCCCGTGACTTCTGCAGCAATCCTACAGCATATGGATTAATAACTGCAGATGAAGTGGGCAGGTGAAATGTGCTGCCTCCTGCTTTCATCCACGCCGGTCACAGTCCTAATGTTATTTGTGCATGTTTGCATGGAGAAAGGGATGCTACAAACCAGAGGCTTGCGTTTTTCTTTCCCTTCAACGTTAGCCTCGAATGAAAGGAAAAGAACAAATGTTTTTGCAGAGAGAGGGATTAGTGCTGATAGGACACTGCGCGAGCAGCCCGACGTGGACTTTTTAAAAGCTGGGCTGTGTTAGTGGCCTAATGGATTGATATGGTTTATTCTTCAAATGGGTATTTAGGGAAAGGATGAAGTGCGAATAACAGAGTGATCCGTTATTAAAACCAAACGGTTGGAAGAATTATAAATTCACCACTCGTTCAAATAGGAAGGGAAAGCCCATGACATTTCCTTAAGGAGTAATGATAGTCTGCAGTGTCAATATGGCTTTGGTATATGCACATTAAAATGCTTCTATGCATAAGTCTCTATTTATGGGGTAATGGCATGCAGAATTTCAGCTGGATATTTAAATGGTGTGCCTTTCCTCTCATAATTGCAGCATTGGAGAGAACTAAATGAGTTATTTTTTGCCCCCCCTCCCCCAGTGTAATATTCAGCAAACTATTTTATTTTTCCAAATATTTAAAAAAAAAAAAAAAGAAAAAGAAAAGGTTTTTCTCCCTGACTCAGACATTGTTTGCTAAGTTTCATGGCTACAGTATATAAATTTTACATCTGCACTAAACAACAACAACATTTAATATTGGAAGTTATAATAGAAGCGCTCTCAACTTACACTACAATGGTGCAGTAGCAGTGTGGATGTGGCACCATAATTATAGTTCAGAAAGCAATTAAGATAAAAGCCAGCACAAAGCGATCAGCCAAGTATCAAGAGACCAAATTCTAAGCAAAACAAAACTCTAATTTCAAGCTAAACAAACTTTTGGTGGTCCGTGTGAGTAACATGTTAATATTCATATATATACACGCAAACACATGGAGGGTTTGGGCTTCAAAAATGTTCCTTCAGCAGCAAACTGAGTTGAAAACCTCTTGAATGACTCTTGAATCTATTTAGCAGCTCACTGAGAGGTGTCTGTCCAGAGTTAGGCTGTGCATGAGCGAAAATACACAAACAGACATGGATGTACACATGAATGTTTATGTTACATATCACACAGACATACAAGCATTTGCACATAAATTCAGTGTATTCATATAGTTATGGAGATATGGGCATATTTCGATGAGAGATAGAAACATTTCAGCCTGAAATTGTTTTATTCCTCTTGCTCTTCTTCCGTAGCTACTTCAATTTCAAAGGCATTTGTACAAATTTACAAAACTAACTAACAGAGACCATAAAAGACAATTATAACCCCACTCAACGCATTTTGAAGCCCTATGCATCTACAACAACGATGAACACTCCAGGAAGAAAGTTTTGTTTTCTACGCAATTCTGTAGGCAGGCTGACTACAGAACTGAATACAGAATTACAAAGCACGGACTGACTTCTGATTTATTCAGTTTTACAGGAATTTTCCATGAGGGAATACATTATGTCTTAACTAATGTTTTGCCTTAAAACATAAGTTTTCTGCTGAACCAATTTAATCAACCAACTAATCTTGCACACGAAACATTAAACAAGAATGAAGTGTCTGCAATTAGCAAAAAGCTTTGATGTGACTAAATATCTATCTCTCTGCATCGCCGATGCTGTGGGTTTGAGTCNAGAAAAAGAAAAGGTTTTTCTCCCTGACTCAGACATTGTTTGCTAAGTTTCATGGCTACAGTATATAAATTTTACATCTGCACTAAACAACAACAACATTTAATATTGGAAGTTATAATAGAAGCGCTCTCAACTTACACTACAATGGTGCAGTAGCAGTGTGGATGTGGCACCATAATTATAGTTCAGAAAGCAATTAAGATAAAAGCCAGCACAAAGCGATCAGCCAAGTATCAAGAGACCAAATTCTAAGCAAAACAAAACTCTAATTTCAAGCTAAACAAACTTTTGGTGGTCCGTGTGAGTAACATGTTAATATTCATATATATACACGCAAACACATGGAGGGTTTGGGCTTCAAAAATGTTCCTTCAGCAGCAAACTGAGTTGAAAACCTCTTGAATGACTCTTGAATCTATTTAGCAGCTCACTGAGAGGTGTCTGTCCAGAGTTAGGCTGTGCATGAGCGAAAATACACAAACAGACATGGATGTACACATGAATGTTTATGTTACATATCACACAGACATACAAGCATTTGCACATAAATTCAGTGTATTCATATAGTTATGGAGATATGGGCATATTTCGATGAGAGATAGAAACATTTCAGCCTGAAATTGTTTTATTCCTCTTGCTCTTCTTCCGTAGCTACTTCAATTTCAAAGGCATTTGTACAAATTTACAAAACTAACTAACAGAGACCATAAAAGACAATTATAACCCCACTCAACGCATTTTGAAGCCCTATGCATCTACAACAATGATGAACACTCCAGGAAGAAAGTTTTGTTTTCTACTCAATTCTGTAGGCAGGCTGACTACAGAACTGAATACAGAATTACAAAGCACGGACTGACTTCTGATTTATTCAGTTTTACAGGAATTTTCCATGAGGGAATACATTATGTCTTAACTAATGTTTTGCCTTAAAACATAAGTTTTCTGCTGAACCAATTTAATCAACCAACTAATCTTGCACACGAAACATTAAACAAGAATGAAGTGTCTGCAATTAGCAAAAAGCTTTGATGTGACTAAATATCTATCTCTCTGCATCGCCGATGCTGTGGGTTTGAGTCCCAGCTGATGTTAGCTGTGCTGAATGTAAATGTTTGCTATACGTTTCTGACCAGCTGAGACTTGGAGCAAAAACACTGCTGGGTTCAGGGGGATGGAAAAGCAGATGCCAAATGCTGCTACCAGGAAAGGATATCATTTGAGTTAAAATATGGGTAAAAAAGAGTAATTAAAATATATATACGTGTGTGTGTGTGATAATATGGCCCTGAGGTTGTACAGTGTTGAAAAAAGCACCACAGTTAATGATTTAAAAACAAAGACGGTCTTGCAGAGCTAGGCAAGAGGGCAAAAAGAGGAGCATGGATAGCTTGGTGGTCTGAAAGCAGTCTAGAGCAGCTCAGCTCTGCCATCCAGGAGCAAATCCTGCTCCCATGCAACACCTCCCTCTGGCAGCAGGGATTTCAGGAACCCGATACTTGGGACTTTCAGAAACTTTAGAGGCATGAGAAGCTGTGTGCAGAGGTGTGGCCTGGTAATTGCTTGTCTTTTTTTGTGCAAACATGAAAATACCCCTCTCTGGCCAGGCAGCTTGGGAAGCACCGGTGGGTGTGGGGGCAGGTGTGGGTGTTGGGAAGGCAGTGAGGGACAGAGGACTGCTCAGACCTGCCCTGCAGCCAATCTTGGGAATGTATTGGTTGTCCTGATTTTACCCTCAGAAGTTGCTCTCAAAATGTTTTCCTTCAAGCTTCCGGCAACAGCTGGCTCAAATAGCTTGATGCAGGCAGCAAAAAGACACAAACTGGGGTCTCCCCAGCCTGCTGAGTATGCTGGCTAATAAATAACTGGCTTTGAGATAGAGCTCTTCCAACTCAGCCTGGAAGTGCCATTCGNGCCTTAAAACATAAGTTTTCTGCTGAACCAATTTAATCAACCAACTAATCTTGCACACGAAACATTAAACAAGAATGAAGTGTCTGCAATTAGCAAAAAGCTTTGATGTGACTAAATATCTATCTCTCTGCATCGCCGATGCTGTGGGTTTGAGTCCCAGCTGATGTTAGCTGTGCTGAATGTAAATGTTTGCTATACGTTTCTGGCCAGCTGAGACTTGGAGCAAAAACACTGCTGGGTTCAGGGGGATGGAAAAGCAGATGCCAAATGCTGCTACCAGGAAAGGATATCATTTGAGTTAAAATATGGGTAAAAAAGAGTAATTAAAATATATATACGTGTGTGTGTGTGATAATATGGCCCTGAGGTTGTACAGTGTTGAAAAAAGCACCACAGTTAATGATTTAAAAACAAAGACGGTCTTGCAGAGCTAGGCAAGAGGGCAAAAAGAGGAGCATGGATAGCTTGGTGGTCTGAAAGCAGTCTAGAGCAGCTCAGCTCTGCCATCCAGGAGCAAATCCTGCTCCCATGCAACACCTCCCTCTGGCAGCAGGGATTTCAGGAACCCGATACTTGGGACTTTCAGAAACTTTAGAGGCATGAGAAGCTGTGTGCAGAGGTGTGGCCTGGTAATTGCTTGTCTTTTTTTGTGCAAACATGAAAATACCTCTCTCTGGCCAGGCAGCTTGGGAAGCACCGGTGGGTGTGGGGGCAGGTGTGGGTGTTGGGAAGGCAGTGAGGGACAGAGGACTGCTCAGACCTGCCCTGCAGCCAATCTTGGGAATGTATTGGTTGTCCTGATTTTACCCTCAGAAGTTGCTCTCAAAATGTTTTCCTTCAAGCTTCCGGCAACAGCTGGCTCAAATAGCTTGATGCAGGCAGCAAAAAGACACAAACTGGGGTCTCCCCAGCCTGCTGAGTATGCTGGCTAATAAATAACTGGCTTTGAGATAGAGCTCTTCCAACTCAGCCTGGAAGTGCCATTCGTTGTGAATAAACCACTCAATATTCACCAGGTGTGAGAGACAGCTGAGTCTGTAGATCACAGAATCAGTGAATCATTAAGTTTGGAAAAGACCCCCAAGTGACTGGGGCTCAACTCTACTCCACCCACACCATGCCCCTCAGTGCCACATCCACGCAGTTCTTGAGC
>VXAB01005371.1:70049-120923 GCA_013399175.1 Odontophorus gujanensis
CACTGCTGGGTTCAGGGGGATGGAAAAGCAGATGCCAAATGCTGCTACCAGGAAAGGATATCATTTGAGTTAAAATATGGGTAAAAAAGAGTAATTAAAATATATATACGTGTGTGTGTGTGATAATATGGCCCTGAGGTTGTACAGTGTTGAAAAAAGCACCACAGTTAATGATTTAAAAACAAAGACGGTCTTGCAGAGCTAGGCAAGAGGGCAAAAAGAGGAGCATGGATAGCTTGGTGGTCTGAAAGCAGTCTAGAGCAGCTCAGCTCTGCCATCCAGGAGCAAATCCTGCTCCCATGCAACACCTCCCTCTGGCAGCAGGGATTTCAGGAACCCGATACTTGGGACTTTCAGAAACTTTAGAGGCATGAGAAGCTGTGTGCAGAGGTGTGGCCTGGTAATTGCTTGTCTTTTTTTGTGCAAACATGAAAATACCTCTCTCTGGCCAGGCAGCTTGGGAAGCACCGGTGGGTGTGGGGGCAGGTGTGGGTGTTGGGAAGGCAGTGAGGGACAGAGGACTGCTCAGACCTGCCCTGCAGCCAATCTTGGGAATGTATTGGTTGTCCTGATTTTACCCTCAGAAGTTGCTCTCAAAATGTTTTCCTTCAAGCTTCCGGCAACAGCTGGCTCAAATAGCTTGATGCAGGCAGCAAAAAGACACAAACTGGGGTCTCCCCAGCCTGCTGAGTATGCTGGCTAATAAATAACTGGCTTTGAGATAGAGCTCTTCCAACTCAGCCTGGAAGTGCCATTCGTTGTGAATAAACCACTCAATATTCACCAGGTGTGAGAGACAGCTGAGTCTGTAGATCACAGAATCAGTGAATCATTAAGTTTGGAAAAGACCCCCAAGTGACTGGGGCTCAACTCTACTCCACCCACACCATGCCCCTCAGTGCCACATCCACGCAGTTCTTGAGCACCTCCCAGAGACACTGAACCCACCACTCCCTGGGCAGCCTGTGCCAATGAATCACCACTCTTTCCAAGAAATTTTCCCTAATATCAAACCCTAACCTTGCCTGGTGCAACTTGAGGTCACTACCTCTCGTCCTAGGTGGGGAGAATGTTACGAAATGCTGGTGCAATGGCTGCATTTCTCCTCCTCCTCTCCTCCTCCCCCCAATTCCTGCCTTCAAAAGTGGGTTTTTGGCCATCATACAAATCTAACCAACTGTGCTGAGTAGCTGAACATTGCTATCTGTGCAAGGAAGTGGACATGAGCCTGAGGACCCTATTGAAACTGTCAATTATTATATTTATATCATCATTCACTTTTAGAAATCAAATTATTACAACTGATAAAAATGAATGAATCTGAGATGGTATTTTGAAGACTGCCTTGTCTCCAGAGATAACAAAGGTCATGGGGAGCTTACTGGTGTCACTCAGATAACTCCTGCTGCCACTGAGTTGCATTAGGTGCTTTGCAGAAGATGACTTAAGGGGCAGATGGCAGCCTTAGGATACTGACTGCCACTGCTGGCTTTGTTTTCAAGTTTAAAATGATCTTCCTGCTCCTCATTGCTCTGATTCCTAACTGTGGTAGGGTCCAGAACTGCTGTGCACCACTTATGGGGTGACAGTGATGGAGGTAAAAGTTTGGGCATGCCTGCTCCAGCATGGAGCCCAGAATTACCCAACTCTGCAGCACAAAGGCAGCATCGGTATGTAAAATGCTCTTCAAGGACTGTCCTATGGGAGGCTGCAGCTGAAAGGAGGAGCTTCGGGACAGCGAGGAGGCAGAGAGATTTTTAACGGAGCCGCCTGGCAGAGAATGGGGCTGGCTGGAGGGCAGGCTGACCAACACAGAGGGCTGAGGGTGGCACCCCAGCTCAGCTGCAGGCACACTGTGCCCTGCTGCAAGGAGAGACTCCACCATGCTCTGGCCCTATTCTGCCCACCCACCAGCTCAGAAGTTTCTAGGGCAGCATGACAGATGGACAACGCCCTTGCACAGCCTGTGCTTCCACTGGGATGCAGTCTGAAATGGCAAGAGTATGTACAGGATAAGATGCCTCATTAGTTAACATCAATAATTCCTCTGAAATAATCATTTGTAACTCATTGCGAATTAAATTAAATTCATACATGTCTGTAGTAACATTTGGGTCCCTGGGAAGAATTGGTGTTCAATTAAAAGAGAAGCCAAACACCATTAAAACAGAAACGTACAGTAAGTGCGGTTGAATTCCACCTGTTCGTTCCAGATGTTTGCAGTGATTCACACATCTAAGGGCTCAGTAAATAGAACTAATGATGGTTCAGAATATCTTAATACCACTAGCTGCATCACTTAAAAACGAAGCTGCTTAAATAGGGTTATAAGGCATGCTGCTAAAAACTCTGTAGGGATAACATTGCCCTTGTGAAAAACTACAGCTTGGATTTGCTTGAGGATCCAAGACTCGAGCAATTCTCCAGGGATCTGCCTTGGATTCCTGGTTTAGCAAAGGGAAGAATCTATGGATTAGTAAGAAGAGCAGAAAATGGAGTACAAAAAGAAAGATGGATGCTATGAATGAGTCATGCATATCCTAGGAAGCCAAGTATCACCCAGCACTGCTGCTCTTTATGCCATGGGCATCTGTTGTTGCACATCTGTATGTCCACACTAGGATGGCCACTCACATAGCACATCTGTGTTTTTGCACAGGGAATGTGATTTTCTCCTTTTGTGTAGCCACACTGATCCTAATTCTCTGGGAAATTTATTTGTTACAGGGATCAGTCGTGTGCTCCTGCTACATGAAGATACCACCATAGAAGGTCAGCACCACAGAACTGAGAATCTAAGGACTACAACTTCCTCCCACATAAACACTCCCCAATGGTTAAAGATCATTCTCTGAGATAAATCCAGCTGCCAACAAATCAGAATTTGTTGAAATCTCCCACAGCTGAAGGAAAGTCAATAAAAGCTTTTCCCCCAGCCTGGGAACTAGGGAATGAAGCTGAAATTCCTATAGATTGGTGCCCTACATTCTTGGTCCCTTTCCCATTTAAGTCTCTTTTGCATTCCCCATGTATGCAGTATGGATGCTCCCAACTGGAAAATTTCCCAGTCTTTATAAGAATTGAGTACATCCAAGATCTTGTGCTCCTCCATCAACTTGGTTAAAACTGGTCCAGAGATTTACAAATAGTGGGTCTTGTGGGGGGAAGGCACAGGTCAGCATTGCTTTTGTCAAGGTGACTAAATCGAGATGTCTTGTATCTGGGATCAGAGGTGAGTTTTGGTGGGCCACCAGGAGACCACTTCCAGAACGGAGAACTCTGCTGAGAAAATCTTCAGGCTTTGGGGGTAGTTGTAGAGCGAGTCCTAGTCAGTTTTAAAACATTTGTCATCACAGAGCATCTCTGGAGTAAAGATATTTTGTGATTCACTGTTCCTGGCAATGCATAGGAAGAAACAAAGAAAGCCATAACTCCATGATGGCAGCACTGCCAAAGGTCTTCACCACAATAATCACAGGCTCTTCTTTGTAGGATCTCCCACTGCTTATCAGGGGAGGAGCTAAATACTCGAAGCCAGATGACACCAATAAGTTGGGCCAGGAGGACTTCATGATGAGAGGCCACCTCAGCTATCCCCTGCCTTAGGGCAGGATTAATGCTAGCTAACCTTTTCTAGTAGAGACTTCTATAAACTGTTCTTAAATGCCATCCACACCGCCCTTGGACACTGTTCAGAGATCTTGTTAATTTAGCATTGTTCTTAGTGTAAAATGGAGTTTAAGAGTAGGAAAGCATGGTCTGTACCTGCTCTACTCTGTAAGGATGAAAATATGTTCACTGTTGCCATGGGAAGAGAAAGCACTCTTTTGCCATCATGATTTCTTATGTACTCCTGACCATACTCCCATGGGGACAACCCATGGCTGGCCATGAGGGCAGTGTCGCTTGGTGGAAGCTGCCATGAACACTCTAGCAGAGTGGAGGGGGCTATATTCCCTCCCTGTCCGCTGCCTCTGCTCCCTCACACGTACAACATTTCCTCAGGCTGTGCACAGGGACCAGGATTTGGGCCTTAATTAATAGGATTATTTCTTATGAATTCCTTCTTCCATTTTTCATAGGATGTTTTATGAGAGCGGTAGGTTTGGCTTCCCTCTGTTAAAACATCAGCCTTGAGCTTGGCCTCAATCTCCTGGCCAGCATCTACAACATGTAAGAGGTAATGAAAACAGAACTTGATCTCATCTCACTCCGAAGATAGCAAGGCCTTTCTCCCCCAGGATAAATCCTAAACAAACCCTCTTCCTGGGCCTAGCTTTACTGACAACTTCAGCAACAAGAGAGAAACTTCAGCCTATGTTTCCTCTCCAAGTTTAGTTGTTCGTAACTTTCTTCCCCCACACTTGAGTCAGTACCCTGCAAGAAGCAATTATCAAAATGATAATGTGACTGGGGGTGATCAAACACCCCTCCTGATACTATGCAGAGCTATCACAGCAGCTTCTGCAGGCCTCAGTGGTTTGAGCATACCTCAGAAAGAAAAAAGTTCCTCACCCGGAAGGGATATAAGCAATACTTGACAAAATGCAAGACAGGGAATGACAAGAAGTTATGCCTAGTAAGCTGGTATCCTTGATCAGGAGCATCCAGACCAGTTGATTTGCTCCTTGTTAAACCTTTGGAAAGGTGTTATCTTTGTTATAAATGTCTAGGAGAAACTTTCCTGCTCTGTGATCATTGTTATGTGGAGTCTCAGATCTTTGGAGTTCATTCAGAATAGATGCATCCCATGACCCATATCACAACTCTAGGACAAAAAAGTCTTCTACATGATAAGTGAATCCAATAATTAGAGAGAGCCTGCCTCTACTTATTCACTTTCACAGAAAATACATCATCAGTTTCACTATGAAGTCAGTAAGGGGACTGAGATGTGGTATGGTAAAAATCATTCCCAGAAACTTCACGCAGTGAAATCTATCCTAGTGGGAATGCAAAAGGAGTTCAGGCAGTGGCTATGGGTTACTGCTGTGGGGTCGGGCTGTCAATCCATAGCAAAGGAAGTATGGTAAATGGGAAAAATGCTAAACCTGCTGAAGGGACAAGACATAGATTTTCTGTAATTAGTACCTGATGCCCATTGATTTTTGAAAGAGCTGCTCTTTAAAATAAGAGCAGATTGCACAATGGTCACAGTGGCCCAGAGAAACACTCCTGAGATCTTGGGTCTGCTTCAATAACAGATAACAGTGACACCATCGCAGCGTTTAGCAGTATTGACGTGTGCATGCAATGGACCAGGGACCACATCTAAAAGCCTGCTCTACTTCAGACCAATTTGTGTAAACAGACGCAAGCATTTCTAACATTTGATTGACTGAAGTCAGTGAGAAAGTCTCTGCTGACTACACTGGGCTCCAGATAAGGTTCTTCAGTTCAGTAGCTTCCAAAATGCATCTGCTTTTCTGATTTAGTGCTATTGTTTGATTCAGGTCAAAACCAAATGAGCCTTAATTAGCTTCAAACTGAGTTCCCATGTTTACAACGTACTGTTTTATGTTGTTGTATTAATTTAGGTCTATACGTTATCAGTCATCTGTGAACTCTGGCTTTTCTTAAAACACCTGTTTGTCTCACAGCCTCTCCCTAACTGCAGTGCTGTATTGCTAAATCCTAGAATAATCAAAGGTACACTAAAAATAGAGGAAATTCCTGTGTATCAGGACCAAAAAAAACCAACACAACTTCTTTGCTCACTGATGCAACCAAAACACCCAGGAGTTATTATAATGTGCATTCCCTTGACAGAGACTTTTATTTCATGCAAATTACTATGATTAAGATTCGAATACTTTTTTTTCCATTTTCACACATTACTTAATCAATGTGAAGTACTGTGTAAAAATTGCATCTCTACGTAACAATGATTTTGACCAAGTCAAGTGTTGCTGCTAGAATCCTAATCCAGACTTGTGATTCAATTATCATTTAGAGACTTTCTAAATTCAAATTAAGTTTCCAAAAAAAAAAAACAAAAAAAACCAAAAAAAAACAACATAAACCAACCACCCTTTAATATCAGTATGGATCATTTGTAGGTTTTATTAAAACGGCTTTCTGTTGCAAGGAAATGTAAAACACATTGGATTCTTTCTGTCTCATGCACTTCTTTAATTTAACATGAAAAATATACAGTGCTGCATGGAATCTGAGCATTAATATGTGCACCATGGGACACTCCTTGTTTATATTGCATAGTTTGTATTTTATAGCCAGCGACCCCAAGAGCTTATGAGAATATTTAAGCTCTGGATGTAGGCATCTGATTGAATCAATCATATTACCACAACTTCATGGGTTACCACTCACTAGGAACACAATGCTACCTCAAAGTAGGTGTCTGCTTCCATCCTCAGAGCTACATCTACTTCAAATAACAGGTAAAAATAGGTGTCTGTTGAAAATCTCTCTCCTTTTGGTTGTCTAACACAAAATTGGTATAGGACTTAGGCACGTACATGGTGCAAGTTGCTCATGAACTGCTGTAATCCCACGGTTTTCAGTTCTACCCATGCAGTCAGATGGGCTATTTTCATCATGGTTTGTTTTTGTTTCTTTTTGGAACAAATTTACTGTAGGCTGCTCAGCACAATAGGATAAGTAATGAACATAACATTGGTCTGATCCCTTACATACACGTGTATTTGGCACTGAAACTCCTCCCCCAAAGGCTGTGATGCTGGTAGAACCAGAACAAACATTTTTTGGGGGGAAAAACCCTCACAACTACCTGAAATAAAAAGTCCAACCAGCGGAAAAGTAACTATATCCCTTGGCCCCAGAGATGCCACAACTCATTCTGGAGCACATTAACCTGGAATTTGTAATGTAAAACCTCTAGATAGCAGAGTCTGCCTAGAAAATTACATTTTCATTAATATTTTGAGTAATTATTCTGCAATAGTCACCTAGAAAGGTTACCTGGTCTCTTAAATCTGGTATGTATCTAGTATGCTAGCAATTTCCCTTCCTTTTCATTCCTCACAGGACAGAAATTAGACATTGTCATTCCATATTATTTGCGACATGTTGACATTATAATTTAAAAGGATGCAGCAGTTCTGAACAGCTGGAGAGTAATCCTGAACAATCCTTGACAGTTTTCTTTGGAGGATGAACACCCCTCCCTGGAGAACTGTACAGTCTCTTATTTTAAACTAACAGCTAATTTTAGACAGTTTGCCCTCTTAGAAATGCACGCCACAGAGACTTCTCTACATGGCGAACAGCAGTGACCAGAGATAAGCACCCACACAGAAAAAGAGAGCTCTAAAATAGATTTTTCCTCTTCTAGGAGACATGACTTGTTTGCAGTATTGCCTGATGGAGCTAAGAGACTCTCATCACTGACATAGCCCTCCCTCGCTCTGTGCTGAAAGCTTCATGGATACAGCAGATACTTTGAGGTTGCTGTGGCTTATTTCTCAGCGATATGGGGGGGGATTTCATTAAGCAGAGGGGACTTTTCCCCCCAACCCATAACAGCACAACATGCATGAAATATTTTGCTCCCAAAAGAGAGCAATTTGCATCAGGGTTATGTCACCTCTCTCTCACAAAGGTCTTGAGTGAAATGATGTGGTGATGCAGTGGCACAGCTGCCCAGGGAGTGGTGGGGTCATCATCCCTGAAGGTGTTCCAGAACCATGGAGATGTGGCACTAAGGGACATGGACAGGAGGCATGGTAGGAGGGCGAGCTTGGGGGTCTTAGTGGTCCTTTCCAACCTTAATGATTCTATGATTCCAAACAGCCAAGGGCGTGAGCCAACAAACACCTGGTGTGAGATGAAAACCAGCTTCATCCAGCCTGGTCTAGTGTGTGGTTGAGAAATGAAAGGGTGAGGAGGCACCTCCTGGAGGTGGAGGGGAAGTCACTGTTTGCCAAGCAGAGCCCTATCTCCTGTGCTTGGCACCTACAGCCTGGTCTCCTGGACTGATTCAAACACCCTTACCAAAGTGCTCTTATCTCTAGCTAGAGTTGGCTTGACTTCTTTATTTTATTTTCTGTTTTCCAGGGAAATCCTAACTTTACCATGACGTTCCTGGGACATTTCAAACAATGCTATGGTGCTTTCAGGTCAGTCAGAAGGCAGTTGACCCTTTTGCTAAGTCTGGGGGTGCTTTGCCTTCAGGTTAAAGATGGATACAAACCACAGAAGCAACTACCATTTGTGTGTCACATTGCCTGAAGAGAAAGAGGTACGTCTCAGAAATCTCTTCAAGGGCAAGTAAAAAGAGGTCCTTCAAAAAAAAAAAAATCACAACAAAATTGGTTTTCTGTTGTCAGAGGAGCTGGGGGCACTGCTATCACAGAAGAGGAGCTCACCTGAAAAGCTAGCTCATGGTGTGCAGCTCCTGTCTCTCCTGGGTACAAGAACAGGAGTAGAAAAGTGCTAAAGAGCCAGGGTCTTTTGTGCCATGAATGGAGCCAAAGCCTACTGTGAAGTGTGAGATACGTACATGAACTGACGTTCCTAGATTGAAAGCATACATGAGTGTGGTCCAAGGTCTGGGCACTGACGCTTGCTCTGCTGGGATATGGAAAGGCTCTGTGCTGGCTCTGATGGTTGTTTGGTGCAGCCTTTCATCAGCACAAGTTGGTCCCCGTGCTACACACCTCTTCTGGGGAGATTCAGGTTAAATATGAGAAAAAAGGTTTTATTTACAGTAAGGATGCTGAGGCACTGACACAGGTTGCCCAGGGAGGTGGTGGTGCCCCAACCCTGGAAACACCCAAGGTCAGGCTGGACAGGGCTCTGAGTGCCTGGTGGAGCTGTTGGTGTCCCTGTTCACTGCAGGGGAGTCAGACCCCATGGCCTTTAATGGTTCCTTCCAACTCAACCAAATCTGGGGACAGGATGGCCTTCCTAAACATTGCTGGCTTCAGAATAGCAATGTCTGGAGTTAGGGTATGCTGGGTACTGCATCCCATGAAGTCAAGGGGAAATTCATCACAGGTTTCAAGGGCAACACATCGAGGTCCCTACTTCAGCTGTCATTCAGGAATTTGCCTCATTGTTCTTACCCATTAAATATTTCTAGCAAAACAGGATGGTGCTCCAAAAAAGGAGAGTCTGGCAGAAGAGTTCCCAGTTTTGATTTCCCTAATTAAAAACAAGTCCTCTCAACTCTCAGAGCTCTAATCTGAGCATAATACTTCTCAAGACCAGAATGCTTTCTTTGCATTTAGAGCAACAAGCTTAAAAACCTGTATTTCTATTGTTGCACACTATTTATTTTTCAGTTGGAGTTTTCTTGGCTTATTGGCCCCTCCAAGAACATAAAGATATTGAATGGACTGATACAAATCTACTACAGCAAGATTTATCTTGAGACAACTTGGTCTTTACTATGCCTGTGAAGAAGCACTTGCAGGGTGCAGACCTCAGTATAGCATGTGGAAGAGCTGAACAGGTAATACCCAGTGCTGTGCCTTAGGGCCCACAGGAATGGAGATGAAGCTGTTTGAACACTTGTCTGTATGCAGGCAGTTGAATGGATTTTGAAAGCGTGAGTGCCAGAGCTGGAAAGCCTACAGGACCCAGGTGTTTACACCTGATAAAAAGCCAGGACAAGTGCTGTGAGTGTGGGAACCTGAAGAGAAGTCAGGACTCATTCGCTTTCCCTGAATGATTCCTGGCCCCACAAAAGCTGAATCAGAACAGTATTTCCTACTGAGGACCAGATCCTTCAGCTAAGAGAGGAGCTCACAAGCACTTGTACGCACCCAGTATATGGGATCAAAAGGGTCAGTGAAGCCAACTTATTTTTAGGTCCTTCAAACTTCCTCTCAAGCAGAAGTTAGAAATGCAAACTCTGCCACTTCCCTCTACAGAAGATTAAGATGAAGTACAATGAAATAGCTTAATAGAATTTTAAAACCTCGATATCCCTACTGATTTTCCATGGAAAGAAGACAGTGATGAACATTAATATCGCAATGCCCTCAGGTCAATGTTCTTGTACTGAGATCCAGAATGTATCTAAATAAAACCTAATTTTACTAGAAATTGTGCTCTGGAGTCACCCAGATCCAAAACAATCTCTCAGATAATCTCACCACTGCATTACCCTTCCTGTTGTATCTCGAAGTATGAGGTTGTTGCTAATCTGTTTAATGTCTTCTAACATAATCCAGGAGATATATTGGGAAGCTACGACCAAGCTAAGGCTTGCTCTTCAGGTGAGATCAGAATCTACTTCTAAATTCACACAGCTCTTTGTAAAACTTTCCAAGGACAACCTGATGGAGAGAAGGCAAAGTCAGTGAATGAAGAGTTAAGGGGGGACATAAGAAATCTCCTGAGAGGTCTTGAACCACAACTCCTCCTCAAGACCAGAAGATCTCCTGGGACCTCTCTCCACTTGCTCATCCAGTGACTGGAGCCAAGAGAGGTTGATGTTATGAGTCTCGTTCCTGCCTCAAGTTGATGATGTGGCTCAGCTGCTGGTTGAGCTCTACATGTGTGTAATATCTGTATGTCCAGTTAGAGGCATGGCACTGCTGGCCCCAAAGAGCTGCAAACCAAGGCTGGTGCTTTTTGTGAAGGAATAACTTTTATCTCCACATAGCCTCAAGCATTCCCCAGAGATAGACATCTCTTTGTCTGTAGAAGTACACCCTAACTCACCTTTCAAAGGTGAAGTACTCCCCTGACTTGCTTTGTACACTGGCAACCCCTTCCAAGGACAGAAAGAAAACCAACAAGCCGTCCTTATTTTATTTCCCCCTTGTACGCTTTCAATTAAAATAGATTTGTGCAAGCTACACTGAATGTGCCACAAATCTCTTTGCCTGGTTAAAGTTGATTAATTGGGGTCGGAAGTGAAAATTAAATAATAGCAACAGCTTATGAAATACAAATAACTTCTCCCAGGCCTTGCAGATGATGGAGCATGAGCTGAGATGCCTGAGCTGGTTCTGCCTGGAGGAAGACCTGCCTCCTTCACCTCGGGTTAAACAGTCAAGAGCAAAGCTGGGTGTTGGGGGGAGGGCTTGGCCTCAAAGTAATATGTATATAATCCTCAAGATAATCAATTTCTTACAGATGCTTTGTAAACTTTCGTGTTCAAGAACACAAGCCATAGTGCTTTCTAAATCCCGAGGGGTTGTACTTGATATCCATTTGTTATTTCCTAATGCTATTCAATCTTTTTTCTCCCTGTTTTTTTTTTTTTTTTTTTTTTTTGTGGAGCTTGCAGCAATAAGCCTGGGACTTAGTCAACAGTCACCACTGCTTTTGCCATTCCACAGTGAACTTTGTGTGCATTTTCATATTCCTTTTCTTACACTCCTGATAAAAGCATTATCAGGGAAATTCAAAAGCAAGCAGAAAACTGGCATAGCTAATTTAGGCTAATTAGTATGGCAGAAGCTGAGTCTTGTACTTCAGAGGTTCCCATGCCCTCCCATGTCTCCACCTGATCGCCTTGTCCAGCAGCAAACCCAGGAGGCAGCTCCAATTATATCATAACCTCTTCAAACACCAAGCCACTCAAGCTAATTTTATCCTATTAAACAGACTGAAGGATTCAGAAGAAAGGTTCTCCCCCAAAAGCTTCAATTACCAGTGTCCCTGATTACCATCTTTACAATCCTATATGCTACAGTTAAATACTTTTTTGCTTAGTGTTGCTTTCTTGATTTAGATGAAAAGCAAGTATTAAGAGCATGTCTTTTCAACTCAAGCAAGTGACATTCACACACACAAAAAAAGGAACCTCTCTTGTTATTAGTGGGTTTAATCAAAGTCAAGTTTAGAACCGTTCAAAGACAATGTAATTGGGAAGATGTAAACATCCCCCTCACATCTGGTGGCATTTAAAGCAGCCAAAGGTAACTGCCAATAACAGCAGCATTGGCCAGAACTATTAGGTCTAGAAGGAAAACAAAATAAAGAAAACAGCAGGACCCCCCAAAAGCTAGGAAATGTCACATGGCGCTTTGCATAAATCTCATAGCACTAATCAGCAATAAAATAGGTTCCAAGGTACTGAGCTGATCCACCCTTCCTTGTAGCAACACGCAGAGAATATTGGCCTTGAGGAGGCAGTGATGCCCAACCAAAAGCACTCACCTAGGTCACAAAGATGCCTGGGCCCAGGGCAGCTCCAACCCTTCCTCCCTCTGCTCCAGGCTTGGCAGTGACCACCCCACAGTGCTCCTTCTCTGCTGGCCGTGCCCAAGGGGACAGGGTGCTGCTTGGATCTTGATGGCTTTTTGGCCATCACCTCGTGTGAGGGGGCTGCAATCTTGGCTGATGACTCCAGGTGCTGCTGTAATTCAAATAACAGTTGTAGGATCCAGAGAGAAAGAAAGATGTTTCCCAAGCATCAAAGTAATCTTCTCCTGAGCATTGAACCTGAGATAAGTTCAGGTAGCAGCAGTCCTTCTTAGGGCAGCATTTATATAGAAAACCACAAGAGGATGTGGATCACCTGGGAAACTCAGTAGCACGAGTCATAGGAAAAGCACATCTCTCTCTTTTTCTCAAAAAACAAAAAAACCCCAACAAAACCAACATGTTCTTTCCATCCCTGAATGGACTAGTTTTGCTTCTGACTCTTTTCCCAGAGACAGCAGTTGGTTTAAGCTCACTTACGGCTGTTAATATTCATGATTCCTTTCAGCATCACCCCAGCCTGTGAGCAGGAGCTCACGGTCCTTCACCAGCTGGAGGTATTTGGGGCTGGATTTCATTTCGAATCTACTCATCCTTGCAGCTGAAAATGAGCATTTTTCTTTCGCTCTAGAAACAAACAAACAAACAATTTCTGTCATTTAACAGAAACAGAATGGGTTTCACCCAATTGCCCGCTCTTTGGGCGATATGGAAATGCTATTGTTTGGGGACAATGATTCTCATGTAAATGAAACAACAGCTAAACAAGAATGCTCCCTATCTCTGTTTGGGCCAATTTTCTTAATGTTTCAGCACAGCTTAATCTGTTGGCAGAAGTGTTTAGGCCCATTAACAGCTAAAGTCACAGAGTCCACAACTCACCCCGCTGACAGTAAACAAGGAATTTGAGGAATGGCCTTTAAACAATGGCTAAGCCACAAACCATTTTGCCTTCAAATGCTGTGAAAGGCGTATAGGCTGATGATTTTCTTCCTTGGGTTACAGCAGTTTGAAAGCCCAGCTTCCCTCCCTAAGTCCCCAGCACCCTCCAGGCTTGGGTTACAGCTGTTTTATTTGCCTTTCCAGCCCCACAGCTGTGGGATTGGTTATGCAGGTGTGTTCCCGACAAATGAGTCATTCCAGGGCTTCATATTATTTATTTGTATTGACCAGCAGTCCTCAAACACAGGGCAAGGAGACGCTCTGTGCCCTGCAGGGATGATTTCTGGATTTAATTTTGCTCAGGGAACACTGCACCTAGGTTCTTCTCTAACAGTGCTATGTGCAAACAGAGAAAATTGGACCTAAGGGAGAGAAATAAATGGTAACTGCTTAAAAAAAAGTAGAGTGCTGAATAAAACCCCTGAGGCTTGTGGGCTGTGATTTGGGGTGGGGGGGGGGGGCTTACCCACGTTTTCCACTTAGGAGTTTGGTGGGCAGTGTCAGAGGAGGGCCTGATCCTTTTGCACCCCACTGCCTGAATGGCATCAGCTGTACCTTCTCACATGGCAGATGATCATGAGCCATAAGAGGATGTGGACGTCTTCTCATCTCATCGTCGTTCTTTGGAAAATACAGCTGGCAAAATGATGCCAGTGCCGTGGTGTCATTTCTATTTGTCTTCCACGTGCTTTTCCCAAGCTGAGTTAGAGGCTGCAGCTAGCAGAGATATTAAGAGCAGTGTGTTGTAGACACTGCTGTTGTGTCCTCACCATCACCATCTCCCACCCAACATGTCCTTGCCTGCTCTCTAGCCAGAAGGCAGCGACAAAACCAGAAGCAAAATCCTCTGTCTGAGTCTCAAACCAAATTCTCTTGCACCTGACACAAAGACCATCCAAAGCAACACACTGGGCAAGCCAATGCTACTCTCAGTGGTTTATTCCCAGATAAACTGTGGGTGCTATGCTGAGCTTCTGGTGTGCTGTGAGATTTTTCTACTGGTTGTTCCCAGGAGAAACCACAGAACAGGGAGGGATGAGAGAATTCCTGGAGACACCCAAGGTCAGGCAGGATGGGGCTCTGAGCTCCTGATGGAGCTGAAGGTTTTCCTGTTCATTGCAGGAAGTGGGACCAGATGGCCTTCAGATGTCCCTTCTGACTCAAACAGTACTGTGATTCTATGAAGTTATGATGGAAGAGCAGAGCAGGTAATGAAATGCTCCTTGGCTGCACTTGTAGATACTCTTTACTTGGACTTCCTCAGGCTGTATCCAAACTATACTGTATCTACCAGTCCTGGGATCATCCATCAGCATTACTGGGAAATGTGAGAGAATGAAGAAAAAGAGAGATGGGTTAGGAAAGCAGTGATATGCACCAACTTGCATCCAGCTGCATGGCAGGGCTCTCGTGATGGAGCTCTTAAATTCTCTGCATTCATTGACATTAAGAGCATAGGGAAACAGAAACATACTCCTGTTCAGCAGCAGATTGAAAGGTCTTTTCCCCAAATCGTTAGATGCTAGTTCACAGTTTTCCCTGGCAACTTATTTTTGCACCACAAAGATTCTAGATGCTATTGAAATAAAATTTAACCAAAGCCATAAAATAATAGTAAGAAAAGATTCTGGGATGACTGTTTTGCCTTCTATGGTATCATCTTTTAAAATAAATCCTTCAGTGTCTCATGGCAACTTTTAAAACTAAACACTGGTATCAGTTGCTCTGCCTAATGGAGTTACTTCTTCTTTTCAACCCTGTTTTATTTATATCTTCAAATTACTGTGGTTACAATGGCACTGTTGCTAATCGTTCATTAAATGAGGAGGAGAGAGGGCTGTGAGGCAGGTGGCACACAGGAACGCACCCAGTGTGCTGTTGCTACCCCAACTCACCACCATGCCACTCTACTGTTGTGATGTCCAGGAGAGGAGATCCCTGCAGCCCTACGTGAGCATTTAATGATGATTCCTGCTCCTCCCTAAATTCACGTTTGAGCTGATGTGAACAGACGGAGAGGCAGGGTATGAATCAAATGAATGGGAGCTCATGAGGACAATAACTCAGAGTTTAACATGGATCAGGTGCCTTTAGCAGAGTGGCTTTGCAAACACAGGGATGAGTGTTGCCAGAAGACTATGACAGACAGCAGCAATCCATGAAATTCCCTTTTTACTGGACTGAAAACTCTTTTCCTTGGTGTCAGTGTACTAAGAACTCCTTATAATTCCCAAAATACCAACCTGAGACACTCCCTGAAAAACAAGTAGTTTTTCCCAGCAGCTGAGCTTTTTGATCTACACGACAGCATCAAAGAGGAGATCTAACTAAATTCTGAAAAGAGGAAAAGCATAAAACTCACAACAAACTCTCTGAATTTCTTGCCTATTTCTGACAGACCTGAAAATATCCTGGAAAAGTTTTCTCTACGTTACTCAACACTGCAGCAGGAATAAAAAAAAAAGCAAACTCACATACCTACATGTATATAGAACCATAGTTGGAAGGGATACGTAAGGATTATCAAGTCCAACTCCTAGCTCCACACATTTATACACATATATACACAGAAATAAAGTGCTTACAATAAATCAGTTCACAAGGCATGAGCCTGCAAAGTGCTAAGCAAGATGTCATTATAGAATCATAAAACCATGGAATGGTTGGAGGGCTCCTTAAGGATCCTCCAGTTCCAACCCCAGGTTCATAGAAGCCTGATTTAAACCTATTAATTGAAGGAGTTAGGTCAGGGATGTTGAATGAATTACAAAAATTAGAAGTACTAGAGTTACTGACAGACAAGTAAAATGTGAAGTGTATGGAGCCCATAATGAGCCTGTCACATTAGCTGATTTGGAAGTTTTCACTGCTATATGGAAAATCAAGATATTCTGTAGTTCTCATTTTTGAAGGAGTCATAAACTAAAGCTGGATATTTTGTTGATGAAATATTTCTTCTTGGGGAAGCTTTTTTTAATGGTGAAAGCATTCTCAGCACTCACAAAATAGTCCCACTTAGTCTGAACTTGTAACTGGAAAGTTAAAGAACTATTAAGATCCTGCAAGCCAGGTCAGACTCAGTGTTCCCATGAGGTCCAGATTCCTTTAGCAGTGCAGATATCCCTTCCATCACAAAACAAGAGAATATAGAACTGTAGAATCAGAATTGTTTGAGTTGGCAGAGACCCTTAAAGGCCCTCTGGTTCAACTGCCCTGCAGTGAACAGGGACACCCACATTTCCATCAGATGCTCAGAGCCAGACCCCTGACTTTGGGTGACTCCAGGGATGAGACACCCCCCAGCTCTCTGTGCAACCTGTGCCAGTGCTTCACTGTCCTTATTATAAAATACTTTTTCCTTACATCCAATCTAAATCTCCCCTCTTTTAGTTGGAAACCATTTCCCCTTGTCCCCTCACAGCAAACCCTGCTTAAGGGATGATGGCACTGCGGTCAGAGAGACCTGAGCTTGAAGTGCACCTCTTTGGAGAGGGAGTGGCATCCCGAACAGAATGCTTTGGGGCTTGCCAAGTTCTCCATGGGGTGTCAGGAGCTTCTTTTTAGCTCCTTCCAACCAACCACTCAAACTTTGCAAGCACAAATATTCACCCCAAAGTGAGCGTGGCATGAATCAAGCAATAAAAGTTAATCGGCATCATTAAATCTGTCAAACCAGCAGGTTATTAAAATTACCACTATTCACTCTGAAAATGGGAACAAAAAATTATGCTCCAGCTTTCTGAGCCTGTTTGTCTTGTTTTCCCACATTGCTTATGAATTACTACAGTATATTACAATGTCCTCTATCCATCTTCATTAGCATTGTGAACAAATTGTATTGGGCTATAATGCAGTATTTTTTTTTTTGGTATTGTACAAACGTATAAGATGTACAGAAAATGGGCAATTTAATATGAAAAGAATATTGTGCCTCAGAATTTTTATTTTCTAAACAGTCCTTTCAGTTGGGAATTATTGCATGATTTGTGCATAATTTCTCATGGACAGTTATTTAAATATAAATAGGGTAAATATGTAATTCCATATGGTGGCTATCTACCCTTTCTTGGTGCCTCTCCATATTTTTAATAGTGCAATAAACAAAAGATAAAAACATCTCCAAGCCACACACTAGTCAAAAGAAGATAATTGTGCCTGTATGTGTTTATTGTAATTTGAATGTGCTTCAATTAACTTTCCTCAATATTTCCCAGTTCTTTTAAAAGAAACTTAAATTGGTTTTTATTTTGTGAAATTTGTTTTCAGTGCAATAAGAAATAAAGCACAGTCCCTTTGTTTACCTCATTATGGATACATCCCACCCAGCAGCAAAGCTCCAACTCTTTACTCCCAACTTCTTTTTTTTTCAATTCTCACATGCTTCTTATTGCACTTCAGGTAAAAATATCAAATTTCCAGTGCTACATAGGAAGAGACAGCTCATCGTTCAATATATCACATATCAAAGTGCAGGCAAACATGAAAATGGCAGAAAAACTCTTACACTTTGGCACTGCAGTCGCTTTTAAAAGAGGAGAAGGACCCTGTCCTCCCACAGATCATCAGAGCAACTGAAACAGGGAGGGTGTACATAGAATGCCTGTTGTCATTAACCTTCAGGCTTTTATTGAAACAAGGTCGAACATTTTAACAGCTTTATAAATCAAGGTTGGGTTTGTGTGGTTCTGTAGCACCAGGCTAATGATGAAATGCACATAGAACACTTATTAAGCGGCATTTATTTACAGAAAATATACCCCACAGGCTGCAGAAAGGCAGCACAGCAGGCTGCAAGTGCTGGCCAAGCCTCTCCAAGGTGACCACTGCAACCTTGCAACCTTGAGGTGCTTGCTGCCAAGGAGCCAAGCCTAGGTGCTGCTAAATTAGGTCATTTGCAAGTTAACTGCATTTCTGAAATGGTTTCAGGCTTAGATTAGATATAAGGGAAATGGTTTTTATACTAAAGGTTGTGAGGTTGCCCAGAGAAGAGGTGGTGCCCCATCCCTGCAGACAGCCAAGCTCAGGCTGGACGGGGCTGTGAGCACTGATGGAGCTGTGGGTGTCCCTGCTCATTGCAGGAGAGTTGGACCAGGTGGCCTTTAAGAGTCCCTTCCAAATTAATTGGTTCTGCGTTTCTTTGATGCTATGATTTTTACCAAGATTGCAAGATTGCAGGTGGTAGGTTATAATCATCCCAATATTTCTGCAGTTCTGTTCTTAATTTTATCTGATTTTTCTTTATCTTCTCCTTCAGTTGGGTTTTGCTGGAAGCTGAAGAGCAGGAAGTTCAGTAAGAAGACCCACATCCAATGTTTCAGTGAGGGACTTCAGGAGCCTTCATTCTTCCCTAAAAACGATATATTTAGAATCCTTTGGCCACCCTGGATTACCTCCCACATGTCCACTAGGAGTAAGTTTTTGCAATCTACACACATCCCATCAGGCTCTCTATTTTGCACTGTAAAAAAATGCTTGCTTTTAAGTCACTCCCTTTTATAATTTCACACATTCTTTGGTGTATCAGAGCATTATAAAGAAGATCATAAACCACAGTGCCTGATGTAGCTGCTTTACGTGTCTGCTCAAGACAGCCCTCACCAAAATCCTTCCTTTGAAGGATTCGAATCAAAGTGAAGATGCACATGGACAATAGATTCCCACTATGTACATGACCCAGCACTCAGCAAATAGTGTAACATGCTACAGATCATTTCTCCCCAAACACTTCTTGGCTCCTATGCATATTTTTCTTAGCTCCATTGTGTTCAAGTCACACAGCCCACAAGGATACATGGAACTTACCATACTGGCTGCTTTGAACTTCACATTGATGGTTGGGTTGCCACAACCACCTCCCAGGATGAGCTCTGGACCCCTGGAAACATCAGTATAGCTGCATCTGGGAACTAAAAGCTAACGATTTCCACTTCCAGTAAAAAAGTAGATGGCATGATTTCCATCCAACACAAAACCTGCGTGCGATCCCGTGTGTTGGCAGGACCACCAGCGGGAACTGAACTGGGTGAAGAAAGAAACCATTTTTCCTACATTTACCATTTTAATTGACTTCTCCTTTCATTTGTTCCCCTTTGGTACCCTCTGACTACAAATGTTCAAGTGGCTGTAGTAACCCCCAGGAAAAAAAAATAGTTGTGCTAAATGAGATTTTTTATGTGTGGGTGTTTAAGTATCTGCATGAAGCAAATTTCTACCCTCTTCTAACTAGAATGGGAAGGAGACCATGTGAGTGATGTGACCAATTATGACCGAGCACCCCAGAGCAGCGTCTGAGTATTCACGTCCAATTGCTACTTTGGTGGAACAATTGGTTTGAACAGTTTGAAAAGGCAATGATGTCAAATGTGCAGCGCGATTAAACACGGTGAAATTACCAGCCGTTGANCCCTCACCAAAATCCTTCCTTTGAAGGATTCGAATCAAAGTGAAGATGCACATGGACAATAGATTCCCACTATGTACATGACCCAGCACTCAGCAAATAGTGTAACATGCTACAGATCATTTCTCCCCAAACACTTCTTGGCTCCTATGCATATTTTTCTTAGCTCCATTGTGTTCAAGTCACACAGCCCACAAGGATACATGGAACTTACCATACTGGCTGCTTTGAACTTCACATTGATGGTTGGGTTGCCACAACCACCTCCCAGGATGAGCTCTGGACCCCTGGAAACATCAGTATAGCTGCATCTGGGAACTAAAAGCTAACGATTTCCACTTCCAGTAAAAAAGTAGATGGCATGATTTCCATCCAACACAAAACCTGCGTGCGATCCCGTGTGTTGGCAGGACCACCAGCGGGAACTGAACTGGGTGAAGAAAGAAACCATTTTTCCTACATTTACCATTTTAATTGACTTCTCCTTTCATTTGTTCCCCTTTGGTACCCTCTGACTACAAATGTTCAAGTGGCTGTAGTAACCCCCAGGAAAAAAAATAGTTGTGCTAAATGAGATTTCTTATGTGTAGGTGTTTAAGTATCTGCATGAAGCAAATTTCTACCCTCTTCTAACTAGAATGGGAAGGAGACCATGTGAGTGATGTGACCAATTATGACCGAGCACCCCAGAGCAGCGTCTGAGTATTCACGTCCAATTGCTACTTTGGTGGAACAATTGGTTTGAACAGTTTGAAAAGGCAATGATGTCAAATGTGCAGCGCGATTAAACACGGTGAAATTACCAGCCGTTGAGCTGAAAGAGGAGCTCTGTTCACTTCCCAGAGCAATGCTGCTTTCAAATTTTGCTCTTATGGGAGTAGGAAACACCATACCCAGGTGCCCTTATCCTGGCGTCCTCAGTACAGAGGTGCAGCTGAGCTTTGGAGGTACCATGGACTGGGATTTGAGATGCGTGCATCAAGCTGAATGTGTCCTCTTCACCCTGACCCTAATGTAGACACAATCCTGTTCCTCTGGCAGTTCATTCTGTAAGAACACTGCGCTGCAAATGTGATCTGAATCAATGCTTTCTGAGGCCAAGTGTCTGGGAGCTGAACCATCACACTAACAGGCAAAAGCTCTGCCTTTCCCATAGGCATCAGATGGGAGCTCTGCAGCTTTCTGCGGACACAGTGCCACTGCTTGCCTCACACCTATTTCTGCATCATTGAAACTGCCTATCCCCTTCCAAAAAAACAGACCATTATTTCCCCTATCCACCTCTTGTTTTAAAAATGTGTGTACCACAGTATGCTGTAATTCAGTACTAACTCCAGCTTTCTTGATAACACGGGTTCAGGCACTAGGAGAAATAGCATTTTATTTTGTTGCAGTGCATGGAGCAGTGTGCAGTTCCCAGATGGCAGAAGGGAGCCATGAACACACTCGGGGAGCATAAAGTAGTGCACCCTCAGCTTCAAGCCTTGTGCTGAGCCCTAGTCAGAGAGCGTGGGCACTGAGACCCTATGCCTCTGGCTGCTCCATTTGAGGCTGGCTCCGAAAATAATCACCCTCCTCCAGTTCCCCTTCAGGGAAGGTGATTGCACATACTTGGGTATGAAAAAAAGATGTTTTTCTTAACACATTTGTGCAAAATGCTTCTTAAACATGATGCATGAGCCTTACAGGAGCAAACAGCCTTTATAAATCCTCCCTAAAACAGGGAAACTTTTTCTTTCTCTTTCTTCTCGTTTCCTACCCAGAGATCTGAGCTAATTTTCCCTATCCATAGAGTCCCCCCACCCCCTCAAAAAAAGGAGGGGGGGAGACTGTATTCACTAATTATACATCCTGAAAAGAATTTGGTTCAGTGTAAGATGATCCTAGTGATATGCTAATCCTTTTTTCTGCTTGGTGCAGCCTGAAGCCTGTGTCTAACATTTTTTTCAACTGTATGACAATAAAAGTTGTGGCAACAAAAGAAATAAATGGGCAGCTAAAGAAGGTATAGCTGAAACACATGGCAGACCAGTTCTCTCCTCTCCTTCTGGCTGCTCTTTTGTAGGCTCTGGTTGGGTATCCTCAAGTCAATAGCCGAAAGCCAGCCACCTTAGCAACTTAGTATGACACCCAAGCCCTCTCTCTTTACATTCATGAATAGTCAGCAAGCAGCAGACAAAATAGAACTAATCTTTTTTGACAGAATTGTTCAATTTTAGAGGAAAGGCTTTTGAGGCACCTTCCATACATTTGCAGAATATGAGACAACAATGGCCACGATCACGGTTCACAAAAGGACGACCAGGGGTGTGAGCACACACACACACACAGCGGCCATTTCGGTGGAATATTGCAGCCAAATTGAAGTTATTGCAGGATACAACCATTGTTTCGGGGGAAACTGACAGGCAAGAAGAAATAAATGAAGCAAAAAAACCCCCACCAACCAACCCTCCATTGTTTTGTTGCTGATTATTAAACGTACACATCCCGATAATGCATGATTAGGGTTATTTGTCCTGATGAATAGAAGTTAAGAGAACTGATTAATATCCACTCTTTAATTTCCTGTCATAGGCTGATAACTTCATCTTTTTTTTTTTTCTTTTTCTTTTTTGGACCAATGATTCTTAATGTGAAATGTGTTCAATCCAGTGGGTCCTTGCCTGCATTTAAAGCCGGTTTTGCCATTTCAAAATCCTGTAACACAGCAGCCACTCGCGATTCTGGTGTGCGCAGAGGAGGACATTCCTCCTTTTCCTTTTTCCTTCTCTCCCCTCCATTTAATGCAAGCCATATCTCTATCTCAAAATACAGTCTGAGCAGGGAAGAGGAGAAAATAATAATAAGAGGAAGAATAAAAATCTACCCAGTCTATGGGCAAAAACAGAAGTTAGCAACATGGTCCATGCAGCTGCAACACTACATTTAAAATTCAGTTTACTCCTAGGAAGAGGGCTAATCCTGCCCCTGTAATTCCCTACAGCCAAAATGTACCCCCCTCCCTGAGTGACAGTGCAATGCAAAGACACTCGCACGCTTATCTTCCCCAACCAGATGGCCGACTTGGATCAATGCACACACGCCACGATCAATGGGAGCGATAAAGAATTAGGAAAACAGTGGTACATGCTCCCAGAAAGCTTGTACACTGCATAATTATTTTATGATTCTACACATGGCTACATGTGATACTGGAGTCAAGAAGGAAAAGGATAATTAGAGAGCCAGAAAGCACCCGTACTGCACTACACACTTTGTCAGTCAGCAGTTCCCACTCGGCTCAAGTCACCGCTGTTATCTCCTCTCCTGCCCCCTTGCAAACAAATTTCAGGAATACGTAAAATATTAGGGGGAGGTGGCTTCTGGGTTACAGACATGGGATGTGGGAGATTACCATGTCCTGTGATACGACAGCAAAAGTTTTTGGTTGAGAGTCGGGATTGACCATGGGCACTGGGGTGGCATCTGAGGGGACACTGCAATGGACAGTTTATTCATCTGAGGGCTTTGTCATGAGAGAGACATGCCCAAAGCTGAATGTCCCGTTCAGTTGATAAAATATATATGTTACTCTCTTGGGATTTTTTTCTTCTTTTTAATTCTTTTCCTCCTGGAAGCGATTTCATAATTGGCTTCTTGTATCCAGTCTATTTATCACCACACTGTTGAGAAATAGGGATCAAAAGAACTTCTCCCCACCCCCCACCCCCCCAAAGGAAAAAAAATAAAGAAAACCCCACAAACCTGATCGAACAACACAAAATAAATATCAAAGCACTGGATGGTAGTGTCTGTATATCTGGATGTCAATGAGCAGGTGACCAAGATTAGAGAGAAAAACAATGCTGGGCAAAAATCTGCTCTTGGTGGCAAGGCAGAGAACAAGAAATCATTGCCCAGAAGAGATGGGAGTCAGTCATGGAGTGGGGGAATCTGATGGAGAAGTGGTGTTCCAAAGAGAACGGGGAAGGCACTGACATTACTTCTGGGGGCTCAGAGCATGTCTTTGCCGGAGGCCACCATCCAGAGGCACGAGCCCAGGTCTTCCTGCAGGGACATTGCAGAGGGTCTCATCCCCATCCCAGTTCCAGCCTGCTCCCTTTGTGTAAGTTAGGGCACAAATAGGCTTTTGGTGTGCTGTGTTTGAGAAGGTCCTTTATAAGCATAAAGGTTTAAAAGAAGAATCGCTCCTGCTGTCGTTTGACTTAGGTCAAGACTGGGACCCAGGGCCTGGTCATGCAGAGGCCTGTGATATGCAGAGCAATATGCCTCTGATGTGCACTCAGACCAAAATGCAGTCACCCCCAAACACCTGCACTCAGACCCCTGAGGTATCTCCACCCCTCAGACACATATATCCTGGGCTGCATCCAAAGCAGTGTGGCCAGCAAGGTGAGGGAGGGGATCTGCCCCTCTGCTCTGTGCTGTGAGACCTCACCTGGAGGACTGCATCCAGATTGGGAGTCCTCAGTGCCGGAGAGATGTGGATCTGCTGGAGAGTGTACAGAGGAGGGCCACAAAACTGGTCCCAGGGATGGAACACCTCTCTACAAGGACAGGCTGAGAGCTGGGGCTGTGCAGCCTGGGAAAGGGAAGGCTATTCTAAACAGAAGACAAATCATTGCAGCTTCTGTTTTCAAGTTTTTTTCATTCCTTTTGTTTTTTGGTCTAAAAAAATGATGGGAGTTTCAGGTACAAAAAGGAACTATTTCCGAAATTTCTCATAATTGCCACCACTAATCACTTTTTCCACAAAGAAAAGGTTCTTTAGTGACACAGGTTCTGCCTTTGGAGTTGGCATCATACTGGGTAACAGCATAATTAGAAATAGAGAGATGTAATAACCCTCCAGGTTGGAATAGATCTGTATGCGATCAGTTTTGCCTCACTTGGATATGGACTATCCGTTTCTGGAGCTCAATTTAATTACTTCTGTGGTAGCAGGTGGTAAGTTCTGCATCTCTCCTGACTGGCAAAGTGCCTCTCCTCCTCAGTTCAGTTTCCTGGGTCTCCACTACATCTGACCTCTTCCTCACTGAATCTCCCTCTGTTGCTCTGAATTTTCTGCCCTAACAGCCACGATGGCCTTTGTTTTGGTAAGCAAAAACCTAGAGACACAGCTGCAACCAAAGAAAACAGTGCCACTCAAAAGAGAGTATTTTTTTCAAACTACTTTTTCTAACACTGAAATAAATATCCAAATAGATGTTCCAAATTTTCTGTCTGCTCATGATCCCTTTGGGACAGACAGGGATCACTAAAACACACAGGATTCAGTACCCATGTCTTCCTTTGCTTGACCATGCTCATTCCAGAGGTTCTGGATATCTTGCAGCTATTTGGGCACGGACTCTAGGTCAACCAGATGCACCAACTGTTGTGTTGGGGTCTTTTGGTGAGCCTTGTCCACACCACTTGTGGAGTTACTTGAAATGCACATACCATGGCTCTCCCTCTGCCACAAGACTGTCAGTGCAAATGCACATCCTCTCATGAGTAAGGATGTGGAAACAACCTTGAGGATCCCACAGAGGGCGGCTCATGAACACCCCGAAGATGTGTATTACTCATGGGATGGCAGCATGTCCAGATGCTTAGGTGTTTCTTTCTTGAGAAAGAAGTCCTCAGAGAAGCTGCTATGGACAGGTTCTTGCACTTCTCAATTACTGAGGGAAGAGAGGATTTAAGTTATCACAGACGTAATTAGGCTGGTGGAGAAGCAATAAATACATTCTGTCTAGTCTATACTTTTTTTTTTTTTTTTGTCTCTTGCAGGGCTAAGTAGCATGTTCTCCCACCTCTTCCATTATTTCCTTCTTAATTTTAGGTTCCAGTTTTGGCCTTGAACAATAACACTGTTATCAGAGAACAGTGGTTTGGGCTGACGGAAGCTTTCAGAAAATACTGGTGCCACCTTCCATATAAGATTTTAAACACATGCTATTTGTTTTTAGTCTCTCTTCTGGTTTCACACACTACAAAGAGGACATTTAATATGTACAATAGAATTAATAGGGATGCAGTGTAAGCAGGACTTACATTCAAAATACACTTCCACAAAACAAAGGAGCAGCTGTGAAAATGCAGAGTCCACTGAAAAATTTTTACTTGGGTATCACATTTGCCAAAAGATTTACTCTGCAAAGTTTTATCTAATTTCCCATTCATTCAATTAAGCAGAGAGATAAATGCCTGCATCCCAAGAGATTAGGGGAAACTGTGCTTAGCTCCCTCTTACATTTGCGACTGAGATTGTCTTCAGTTTCATGACTGTTGTTAGAAAGCCCATGCTCACAGCCTCTGTCTGATAGATGAATGCCTTCACCTTTCACCAAATTCAATGGGATTTGGGGTCTCAGAATTTCCTAGCGTTGGGAAGGTTCAAGCCACTTACATAATGGTACCATATCTTGTGAAATCTTGGTCCGTGACACAGTCAATATGCACATTCTGCTCCTGCATGGGTAATAGGAATGAGCAACTCCAGAACTGCACAGACCAAAGAAATTTAATTTCCTGAAGTCCTTTTGGTCAATGTATTCAGGCCCTCTTATCTCAAACACTGATGATGTGCAAAAACATGGAAGGATAGCAGCTCCTACAGTCATTCAAAGCGAAGCACTTGGCTTTAGGATAGTTCCCATACTCAACTGTGATCTCCCAGTATTTTCTCCCTTTCAGCTATTTGGTGGTTCTAAACTATATCTTGGATTGGTAACTATCTGAAGACAAAAAAAAAAATCTTGTTTTTTTGCATTTAAAAACACAGTAATCCGCAACCAGGCTGTAGTAATTCTGTGATATTTCTCCCACTGCTGCTACAACTGGAATTAGAATTAAAATTAGAATTGACCCCTTCTTAATATCTCAGTAAAGAATCAATTTCCAAAAGGTATGCAGAAGTTTGCAAATCTGGGCTTCAGATTACAAACACGGTCATTTGACAGTGCTAATATAGATTGCTCATTTATAGAATCATAGAATCATTAAGGTTGGAAAAAGAACTGGAAGGTCATTTAGTCCAACCATCCACCTACAACCAATACTGACCACTGAACCATGTCCCTCAGTACTACATCCATGCTTTCCTTAAACACCTCCATGGATGGTGACTCCACTACCTCCTTGTGCAGCTTGTTCCAGTGTATCCTCAGTGCCTCTGAGAGGAAGCTTTTCCTAATATCCAATGTGAACCTTCACTGGAGCAACTTGAGGCCATTGCCTCTCATCCTATTGCTGTTACGTGGGAGAAGAGGCTGATCCCCACCTCATCACAAATTCCCTCATGTACCAAAGACAGAAAACTCTGGGACTCTAAAGAGGGTTTTTTTGATTTTGATGTGTCAGTTGTTAAAAAAGAAAAGGAAGAAAACTAGACAACTGACAGAAAAGAGCTAAGGTTTTCTTCTGAATTTTATCAAAATTTCTTGATTAAACATATGTGAATGCACTGTCTGGTTTTAATCAGCTTGAAAACATCACCAGCAATTAACTGGCAAAACAGAATAATGTGGCATAGTCAAGCAAGAGTAATTGTGCTCATTATATTGCCAGGGATGCAGCTGATCAAAAATGCTGTTTTTTCTGAAGTTCATTTACAGTATTCAGGCAGAATCAGCACTGAGTTCCTCGACATTAATCAGAAGCCACTTTGCACAGAAACTGCACACTAACCTCCAAATGCATAGCACGCTGTCATCACGTATGATGGGTCTCCCACTGGAAGCAGGCCTCTGTTTTTGCAAGGCTGTCAGGGCTATTTTTCTGTTTCACCCCGAAAATATTTATTGCTTAAGAAACAATATAATCCCCTGCATGTTCAGCTTTGTGGGAAAAAAAGCGTTGAGAGATAGAAGAGTGAATGTGTGAATGAGTACCTCTACAGACATCTCTTCAGAGCTTATCTCTGTGAATTTACAGTGGAGAGGAGGATACGGTGGGACCTGGTGACTAAAACAAATTTCAGGTCACACAATCCATTTTAACTTTAGAAAAGAGTTTTTGGCAAAGATTTTCCGGTTTGGCTTCTCCACTGCCATATCTTTCTGGGATGGGACAAACTGGACCACAGAGACCAATTACAGCACACTTCTCAACCAAAGAACACAGAACGCAGCAAAAGGTGACTCTGTAAAGGAATTGCCTGCATTGTTCAGGCCTTGCTCTGCATGTGAACAGTGGCTTCACCTTTTCCCCTTGTCCCTGCCTCTTAGTTTCATAGATATCTGCACTGATTGTGTGCTGTGAATATGATACCATTTAATGCCTTCATTTATTTGAACTGGGTCTGCAGCTGCTAGAGCTCAGCACTGCATCTATAGCTTGGTTTATCTGCTCAGTATTGGATTTCTTATCCAGTATGAGCAAGCATCAGTTTTTTCCAGGGTTACCCAACCCCTCCTCCAGATCTGCAACTTTTCAGTTGTGCCTATGCTTCCTTAGCAATATCTGTCTTCTGTTTCAGAAATATGTGACAACACGATGCCCATGCTCACATTTTCTATGGAAAGTCCTGTAGGCTTGAATTACAGCTCTTATCTTTCTTACCCTCACTGCTGCATCTTTTTAAGTTCTGTTTCTGAAACATTTCTTTCTGCCTCAGAAAAAGAAAGAGCATTACTCCAATGTAGTGCAAAACTAATTTTTGGATCTGTAGCTTATCCTTTAATGTTCTGTTTTGTGCAAATATTTTGTATGAGTCACATACGCAAGCATACGAAATGCTTTTTAATACATCATGAAATACATAGGGAAGACAAAAAAGGGGATACAATGAGGTTCACTGCCAAATCCAAATCTCTGTCTGACCAGTAATTGACCAATGTAATTCTGTCAAGGACAAGGGAGTTATGTCAGCTCAATTTGGAGCAAGAAAGTTCAAGGAAAAGACTCCAAGCCTTTAAGTACAGATTCCTTTTTTTTGAAAAGAGTCAGGAGGTGGCAATTAAACTCAGTTACATTGGGATGAACGTGCTCTCCCCGTGGCTCAGAGACCACACACGCGCGGGCGATGCTCTGTGGATGAATATATCCTGCTCTGACCACTGGCTGGGCAGTTAGAGCCAGAATCTCTTTGAGGATTTGGACAATACACTGAGGTGCAGCTCTACGAAATACTTAAAGAGACAACTCTGTACCATGTAGGCTATCCTGATGAAGCTGCTCCTGTAGGAGTATCCGGGATGTTGACCCAATTTGCACAGGCCCTCAGCATTAGCATAGGCCCATTTCAAGCGAGGTCTTTGAAGACCAGTTGCCTCCAAATTCCATTACCCCTCTCCCTGCTGGGTTTTGTGCTCTAAATATCAGGCAGAGGCTGAGGGAAGAAAAGAAGAAGAAAGAAAAAACAGTAAGTTAAATCCTAAGCCCAAATAATTAGACACGTTTTGGTCAGTTCTCTAAACTCTTGCCTAGTGCTCATTCTCCATGCCATAGAGTATAATCTGATTTTTTGTTTTTCAGACTTGGCACCCAGGTCAGTTAACCTAGAGGTTCTCAAGTATGAATGAGATAGGGAGAAAAACAAATGGTGACTTTGGAGGCATTTGTCACAGCACTTTGCCTTTGTTTGCAGCCTCATCGGATGTGCAAGCAAATTTCAGGGTTGTGCTACCTTGCAGATATTCCAGGAACACTTCACTTGGAGAGCGAAAGGGATGTGGGATGGCTGATATCTGGGAGGAAAACTTCAGAGTAACAACAGCATCTTGTTCTTTGTCACTAGCAAGAGGTAGCCTTGGGTTTGCTGGATTATTTTAATGGAAAATTTCCTCATGGAAAAATCCTGCATGGACAGAGGGCTTCAGTCTACACTGGAGAGTAGCAGCAGTTTTATTGCTGACATGAAGTGGACTCACTGCTTTTGAAAATGGGACTGTGAGAGCAGAACAACCAAAAGTTGGCCAGATAGTTTGATTAATTAACCTTTTTTTGCTTCTTTGTGTCCAGAAGCAATATTAAAACAGATTCCAAGCAGATACAAGAAGAAAGAGTGTTTCTGCTAAATATCTGGTACGTCCCACCATCACAACAGCTTGCTTAGAGTAGGTCCCCACCTTTTGGCATGAGCTTTGGTGCAACTCTGGTACTTTATGTGCAACATGCACCAAGCATGTCTGTGTAGTACCTGAGAAAGGATTAAGGTGCATGTACCTACCTTAAGTAGCAACATTTGCACTGACACCATAAGCACAGATTTTCGTTCTTATGTAATTCTCACCTCATACTGTTTCTTATGTTATCCCCATCACTGGAAAAAAAATTGTTTGCTCTTTGCTCCTTTTCCTTTCACTGATGTTTGTTGCATTGGTTGAGGTTTTTTCGAAAAAGGGAGTTCATACATTGTGTAATTAAGATACAAAAGAAGGTGAGCTTGAAGAAAGACCTTGGAGTAAATGGAAGTGAGTTTTGTGGAAGTAATTTCCTAATCAAGCACTAAGCTTTGCACTCAGAATGGCTTCCAGGGAAGTTTTATCACTCAGCTAGGGCATTCCAGAGAATGGAATGAATGCCTCATCCCCAGAGGTGTACAAGGCCAGGTTGGATGGGGTCCTGGGCAACCTGATCTGATGGATGTTTGGTGATCCTACTCATGGCAAGGCATTGGTCCCTTTCAACCCAAACAATTTTATGATTCTATAACGATTCTCTGAGTTCACCTACTATACACAGCTCCACTGTTCAAAGGAGCAAGATGCCTGAAAATGGTCTTCATGTAGTCTTGAATGTTTTTCCATGATTCTCTAGTCTCCTTTTCACAGGGCTTGTTGAACTCTGTCAACAAAGAACAGACCATGAACTGGGCTTGAAATTCTCTGAGAAGCAACTTGAGGGTATGATGCAGCTGAATAGCTGGTGTCACTAATGAGACACCTGATTGCATGCCCTCCATCTGGAATTTCCAAATGCTGATGATTTCACGCATAGATCTCTCAGAGTGCTGCTTGTCCTGCCAAGTAGCAAAATCCTACAGGAACCAGGTGAGGTGACCATGAGAGGTGATATAACAGAGTCGAAGAGCTAGAAGGAAACAGAAGAGACTATTACTTGTGCACACTGCTCTGAAAGAGATTAGCGTTGGGGAAGGCTGAGCTGAATGAATGCCTTCAACAACAACAACAACAAAAAAGACACAGCTACAGCTGCATACTGTTTGAAATCCTTTCCTCTGAGCAACAGCATTACCTCTCCCTCACTAAGATTCAGCTTCAATGAGCTCTTCTTCCTTCACAAGGCTGTCCTGATGTGAAGGATGTATCTCTGCATGCTGGCAAATGGGAAAAGCTGTGTGTTATCTGTGTGCTGCTGGCACTCAAAGCAATGTTGCCTAATAAGTTTATCTTTGGATTTCACAGAGGTGTTAGAAATGGCCAGAGAGGAGCTGATCTTTCACGAAGAAAGGACTTGGAGGTGTAGCTTTACTTATTGCATTTTAGCATTTCACCCTGCAATCCTGATGCCTGTTCACCATGAGAAGGCAGACCTGCATGGCCCCAGAATCCTAACAATTTGATGAAGCTGTTAGTTGGAGTTGAGCTGACTTCACAGAGCTTGCTTGGGAGTGGGAGCTCAGCCAACAGGAGGCAATAAACTGGAACCAATACAGTGTGGGGTGCAAGGTTCACTTCATGTTTACTGGATAGCAGTGGCATGGACTTTGATTAACAAGACTCCAGGGGATGAGGAGGAAAGGAGCATATTTTACATCATCCAGAACTTCTCAGGTACAACTGCACTACTCCCTGGGAGCAAAGAGGTCATTGCTGTGGGTACAAGCAGAGGCTGGCCATTAGAAAACCACAGATACAAAGAGTAGCTCCGAGTAAGTGCAACCTGAATTAAAGTTATCAAAAAAAGTTCTACATGCAGCCTGCTTTATTTAGCATTTCAATGGCCATTTTGCACACAAATTCTGAATGTGGTTTCACAGTGTGGAAGAATCACCCACCAGACTTCAGCCATGATTTCTTGGCTAGAGCTGCAAACCCAGATGGTGATGAGAATGCAATTTTGCAGATTATTTGGAAGTGTCACCCTACTCAGGTACTCCATGTCATTATTAATGCTCACAGAATACTGCTCGCTTCAAAACAATTTCCTACCTTAAGAGTAATAGAATTTCACGTGGGAGTACATAGGTAATTAATGGTTCTCATCAACAGACTGCTGGGCTGCTAATAACGACAAGAAATGTGATGGATGTGAAACATGAGAAAACTCCAGAAACTAAACACTGCAAGGATTCATCTTGTTCAATGGTGATTCATGCATGCAATTCCCATGAGTATTACCAGGAGCTAGGGATATAAATCCTAGCACATCAAGAGGGGCTATAACCCCTGGTGGTTAGGAATTAGAAGCGTTCTGAGGGGCATAGAGTCTCATCTTAAGACACAGAGTTGCTGTGTGCATCTAAATCCCTGTACACCGAGATGAGAATATGTTAGGATCACTGTAATAGCAATGACTATGCAGCTTGTACGGTGCTTTTGAAATTGGATGACACAGAGACATCTTTCCAAATTAGCGATTTAAAATTGCAGGTGGCTGGTGCTTTCAGTTTTCATCCACCCTGTAAGCCTGGAGATGGTTTCACTAATACAGCACTTCCCAGATGTTTAGACCCCAGGTGTGCAACACTGTTCTTATTGATGAGATTTAGATTCTCCTTTTTTCCTCTTTTTTTTTTTTTCCATTTGATGCTGCTTATGATAGGAGCAAAAATAACTACATCAGGTCATATCTTTCATTATCATACAATACAATCATTCTTTCCTTGCATTACTGATGCTGAGCTTAATTCTTTGCTCAATGAATTTGTTGAGGATGAATATGCATTTGTTTACAGGGCATGCCCTTTCCCTGAATCAGGGTAGTAGCTTCTCCTTTCATCTATTTATAAGCACTGTCTCAATGTGTACACTTGTAGATGCAGTTGTATTTATCCATTAAATGTTAAACTATACTGTAATTTTTATTTTTGCAGTGTTAATCTACATATTTGATTGCCCCATCCTGGGAGGTTTCCAAGGTCAGAATGGATGGGGTCCTGGGTAGCCTGATCTGGCAGGGGGCAGCCAGCCCATGGCAGGGAGGTTAGAGGTCGATGATCTGTGAGGTCTCTTCCATTCTATGATTCTCTGATTTTAGGATTAGTTCTTTGTTCTATTTTGCAGTCATTTGGATGTAATCACTGTACCACTTGACGGTGCATTTCAGATTCTCATGGTTCTCATTTGTGCTTCTGTGGTTTACTTCAAGCCTTTTTTTGAATCCTAGAATGGTTTGGATTGGAAGGGACATCAAAGATCATCTAGTTCCAACCTCCCTGCCATAGGCAGGGTTGCCACCCACTAGATCAGGCACCAGGTCAGGTTGCCCAGGGTTCCATCCTATCGAGCCTTGAGCACCTTCAGGGATGGGGCATGCACAGCTTCTCTGGTTGAACTTTGCTCACATGTCTAATAGAAGATGGCAAGTAACACTTTGGTTGGAGGTGATATATCAGTGTCAGGGGTCATATCCACTAGATAAGTACCTCCATCAGAACTAGTCCTCCAAAAGTGTTTCAAGTCAATCAAGAGAAACAGACACAATTTCTCTCCTTCTCATAACAGCAGACATCAGCTGACGTCAGGTCTGATTTTTGTGTAGTCCTGTGTGGAGACAGGACTTGGACTCAGTGATCCTAATGGATCCCTTCCAACCTGGGATATTCTGTGATTCTGTTATTCTAGCAGCAGATAAATCAAATCCTATCAGTATTTATTTATCTCCTATTACTCAAAAAGGAAACCATATTAAACAGATCAGTAGCTGAGTAGTCCTGAATCAGCTCTGATGGTTTGCTGTATTGGGATGGGTTGAGGCAAAGATTGAGGTCATGTGGAGCTGGAAGCCAGGTGATCCACCAACTTGACCACTTCCAGCTTCTTTCCAAGAGGTATTTCTGCCCCCCAAATAAACACGAATTCATTTATAATCCCATCACTTCCCACACTGCAAAACTTTCTCTGATTTTTTAATATAAGCACCCTAAGACACTTCCAGGATTTCTTTCTCAATTCCTGCAGCTAAGTCAGATCAATATTCAAAGTGCCTCATGGTCATGAGGTCCTCTACACGCATGTATTCTGTTTGAACCTTTGAGGGATTTTGCACTGTATGGCAAATTTGCCCCCAGACAAAAATAAACATATTCATTTGGGGCTACAATTAAATAAGCAGGTATTTCCCACAGTGTACTCTGCAAAACACAGCAAAATAGACAGTCCCCTTCTGAAAGAACTGCAGGGCGGCAGACCAAAGTGAACTATCCTGAAAGTGGAATAAATCCATCCCTAATCACTAACAAAGTGCTGAGTTTGCAGTAGATATTTCTCTTATCAAATCCTATAGCTGGATTCGCTGATATGGGTAATTTCCCAGGTGTTTACCTGCCAGACAAAGAGGTCATCTGAGGGGGAAACTGTCTCCTGGAAGATGAAGTGCTGTGACCCAACAACTAAATAAGTGTAGGAAAAGGTCTGCCTACACAGCAAAATGTTTCTGTTATTATGATTCCTGAAAATGCCAAAGAACTGGGTTCATAAGACTCTTCCAGCTGCATAGCTCTATGTCTTGCACGACACCCCTCATGTGTCATAACATCTCCAGCATATGGCTTTATGAAAATAATTCCAAGACGTATTAAATGAGAAAAAGATACTAAAACGAAACACTATCAATATTCCAGCCTGCTGTGATGCCAACATATACTATACTTCATGAAATAAAGCTCAAACTGTAGAGTACTTGGAGTACAATATTTTGCATTTTGTTCCTATTTCTGAATGAATTACTCTCCTGGTTACTCCACTTTCATTTTTTACTGCCAAGGTACAGCCCAATCTTGCATTTTTCTCAAACAAGGACTAATTGAACACAGGTTTTCTACACCTTCTCTTGAAACACTGTGTTGAGAGAATTCACATTTCCTTTTTTTCAAGAGCTGAAACATGGCCTTGAGAGTCACATGCAGCCACTGCTGGTAGAGGAGCACTGCTGGGTGACATCTGTCATCAGCCACCGCTGAGCTGAAAGGTTCAGCTCCTAACAGCAAGTTGTGCATTAAACAAACAAACAAAAAGCCCTCCGAGACCGCTCTAAAAGGAGTTTGAAGAGCAAGTAGATTTGAGAAAATTCAGTGCATTTTCAGCAATTCCTCCATCAGAAAAAAAAAAAAAAAATGCATCAAGCATCATGTGAATTGTGCACTGAGCTCTGCGGAGATTAGTTTGCATTGCAATGTAAAAAATGTCAGGCAGCAATTCTGACTGGACTAATTGTTGTCTGTTGCACTTGTCCAGACAGGGGATTTTAGGTGGTTCTTTAATCTAAAGAAAAAATAATGCCTTTTGACCCCTGAAGAAAGATCTATCAAAAAGCCTTGAACACAGCAGAGAAATTCTGGAAAACAGGTGAACAATTAAATCAACATCCAAAAAAGAAACACTGAGGAATCCTCCAGCTTGTGAAGTTTTCCAGTCACAAATCAGTAAGACATTGTAAGACCACAAACTTTACGCAGATTTTGATTGAATAAAATCATCTGGTTTGGGATGTGCAGCACATCAGATCTAAGGACCACCCAGGCTCAGAATGCTGACTCCATGAAAGCAAAGGAGTACACATGACTCTGTGACTGCCTCTTGAGGTGAACCTATTTGATCCAGAACTCTAAAGCCTGGGAAACAAAATGGATTATTTTGGTACCAAAGTATTGTCTTTGGCTGAATTTAAACCTATTGGGAAGTTATCTGCACACAATATGCGAAGCAAGATATGCTTTGGCATTTCCTATAGATCCTGAGGGGCCCATTTATGCATCTCTTTTAGACATTTTGCCACTCAGCCCCATGAGATTCAAGACACTTTGGTCCCCTTCTTAAGTCATCCTATACCCAAGCATGCCAGTTCTACCACACTGTTCCCTGTCTCCCTCAGATCACTTGTCTATTTGAACTCCAAAGGACATTGGACAAAGCATCTGATGGGTCACACACCACTGTAACAGCAGTCCTTTCCTACACTGTTCGGCTGAACACATGAAGGGCTTCACTGGAAGCAGGATTTCAGTCCAAGGATGCTGAGAACATGCTCAAACACTGACCCCTGCCTCGTTGCAAAGTCTCTCCTAATAACACTTCTGACAGAAAAGAACACAAAACCATTTCCATCCCTTTTTCAAGTACTCTAAATGTTATAACAGTGGGGCAGTTTTTACTTTCCTCTGCTTGGTCCTACTGCATCCCTAAAAGTGGAGTTAAATACCTGCTTAGAAGGCAACAAAATGTTTTTTAGAAAGAAAAGAGAGTAACACCAAGCTGTATTTAAAAAACAGTATGAACCTGTTGTGGGTGAGAGCATAAGTGTTGACGCGAGTGTGTTGGGTTGAGGTTTAGAACATCATTATTTGCTCTTATTTACCAAATGTCTTACCATATTATCTGCCTTTTCAGATGTGTACTGTTTTTGATTTTTAATTGGTCTTATTTACAAAATGTCTTACTCATTAGACTATCTACTTTTTCAGATGTGTTCCCGTTTTGATTTCACTGTGAAGCGTACCAACATACCAAATCAGCAACATGACTGATCGCACCAGAGCTTCTCAGCATCTTGTTGCCTTCAGAAGGGTGTCCAGCACCCCTGAATACCATTGCATGGCTTAGAAAACAGCCCTTTTCCCCCTCCATGTTCTGCCATTCTCCTCATTTAGCATGAAGGGAAATCAAAAAGGCAATGACCTTGATGGGGCTAAGCACAGGATGTCACATTGTGGTCAATGACTCTATGTTCACATGGAGGCTGATCATGAGTGGTGTCCCACAGGGGTCCAATAACTTTATCAAGGACACAGACAGTGGGATTTAGTGATTGCTTACACCTTCAGCAAATTTTGCTGGTGACACCAAGCTGAGTGGTGTAGTTGATAGAACAGAAGGAAGGGATGCCATCCAGATACACCTGGACGTGAGGTAGACCCACATGAACCTAATGAAGTTCAACAAGGCCAAGTGCAAAGTGCTACACTTGGATCAGGGCAATTGCAGCTGTGTGTACAAACAGCAGCCCTGTCTAGAAGGACTGGGGGAAATGGTGGATGAGAAGATGAACATGAGCCAGCAGTGTGTGCTTGCAACCTGGAAGGCCAAATGCATCCTGGACTGTCAACAGAGGAGTGGCAGTGGGGCAGGGAGGGGACTGTCCCCCTTTGATCTGTCCTTGTGAGCTCCCATCTGGAGTACTGTGTCTTGAAGGACTAACTTTGCCACCTGAAATGTTTTGCAAATTTGCCCTTAAAGCCCCTGAATGTGCGAAGGAAAAGGTAACATTTGTGTGGAAAGCCCTTAACACCGTGCAGTGGGTTGGAGGTTGGATTTATGGTTTCCTTATAAAATGAAATCCAGTTTTTGCTGAATAAAAGCCAGTTATTTGCACTGACTGCTTAAGAACTCTGTAACATTTAATCTAAAAAATGTCTCCAAATGACAGAGTCTGTCCCAGGCCTTCTGGTAATGGGAAATCCAGAGCACAAAGAATGAAGTTTTCTAAAAAGCTTGGTGTACTGTTGAGGAAACTAAACAAGCATACAAAAAATGTCTTATCGTGAAAAACTCTGTAGAATTTTTTGTCTAGTCATAATTACAAGCTGTCTTGATCTGACATTTTTTTTACTTATGTTTGTACCGATCTTAATTTGTAGGTCAATTTTAGATCTCAAGAACCAACGAACAAGAATTAGCAGAATATGAGCATCTTTAACATTATTAAAAACCCTTTGTTGAAATATACAAGATAATGTAAGAACAGAAAAAAATAAAATAAAACAGTGGCATCAAATATAAATAATCTAACATTTAAGATGCTCCAAACAATTCTCTTCTACCAGAAGATGGTCGTGTTTACAGCTTGCCAGAGGCAGGCTGAATTTCGGTACATTTTACTCTGTTATTGTTTCATCTAATAAAAATGTCCTTTGCTCATGACAAACACAATGATGAAAACTGATGGCTTGATATGCAAACTTTGACCCACAGCGATAGCCTACTATGTCACCAGCCGGGGAAAATTCCAAGCGAAAACATTTTTGACAATAAGCAATAAAGGAACGGCATTCCAGGGAGGAACTCACACTTGAGTCTGACAACTAGGCGAGAGATTAAAAAGGAGAGAGAGTGAATGTTAATGACCTGGAATGCTCTGGAAGATATGTCTGGTTTAAGTATCAAAAAATCACAAGGAAGAATGCAAATATGATAAAACCCAAATACTTGTAAGACTCTAAATGTTTTTTAAAAATGAGAAATTAGCTAATATTATGCTTCTCCTGCATTGCAGACGATAATTTTAAATACGCTTTTATCAAATTTAAGAAGGAAAGTTTGAGTTGATCTTCCATTTCTGTCATTTATGCATTTTCCTGGAAGGGTGTCTCGCGCCTAGTTATCCTCTCAAGCTAACTCCCTCTCTCCTTGACACCACTGGAGTTTTATCAAATCCCCTTGTGTGTATGGATCTTACATACCCGTTATCCAAACTCCAGACTGCCTCAGATCCAGCCCTCTTCATCATACAAAGCATGACTTGTACTTGAGAGCATCTCGGAACTGATGGCAAAGCAGAAGCTGTAGTGAGGGGACTTGAACCAGACCAGCCAAAACACCACTTGTACCTTGGAGAGCATGGAGGTCTCCTTAAAATAAAGGACAAATGAAATGAATGGGTCAGGTTGAAGTCCCACCTAGCTCAACATTCCCATGCTCACTTGCAAAGTAGCAGAGATCTAATAGAAAAAGGAAAGCAAGCACAGCACTGTTTCTCTTGGTATGTCTGGAAGTTTTACTTTGGTGGGTTATAGCCCTGCTGGAGTTCTGTACCACGAAATTGTTTCATCCCTTACTGGAATCATGATTTCTTGCACTTACTGAGCCAGGTGCCTAGAGAAAGCTACTATTTTTTCACATAAAAACAAAAGGATGGCAATGTTTTCAAGTTAGGAATTGGAAGGAGCCCGCTTGACATTCAGCAAAAGTACAAAGATCCCTAGTATGGTGCCCAGGGTTCCCATCCAGCTAAATGCCAAAGCTTGTGTTCTGGTGTAGGAACGGTCTAGGATGTACACAGAGATGCACATGGAGACAAACATGCTTTGGACTCGAACTAGAGCCTAGGTCTACAACTTCACCTTACTTAAAGAGGATGTTTCAATATTCTTCTAATCTTCCCTTTCTGAAAACCTAGGCCTGCCTGCAATTTAGAGCAGAAGCTGAAGGTGCTTTGTGGGGTTGAAGACTGTTAAAACAATTAGAAGTACTGGGACTTGATCCTTCAGAGTTGGCCCCACCAGCTTGCCCAATAGCTGTAGAAGAATGATTAAGCTTTTTGCCCATGAAGGTGTTTCTCTTTCCTCCCATCCTCCAGCGTCTGCAGTCCCTAAGCACTAGCTAGCATTTATGGAACTCTCTTTTCTTCCAAGGGAAAAAAGAAAAGAAAAAGAGAAAAATTGTACAAAAAAATAAATCCTGTTTTTGTTCTGAATAAAACTAGGTCAGCATTTCCCATCCTCGCTGTCAGTTTTCTGCAATGTGTTTCATACAAAGCATCATCATTCCAGCAAAAAGTATTTATAAAGTGAGCTTTGACAAAACAATTGTATATTTTTTTGCCAGAAAGGCTTTGGCATCTGTCACTGCCAGGAAAGATTTAAGATCTAGGTAGAATTTTCATCTCTTACAATGACTTGGCCTATATTGACTAGATCTAATACATCGGATGTTTTAAAAGCCTCAGTGCAGCAATGAACTATAAATCACAGTTGATTAGAAATTCTCCTCTTCTGTGGAAGAAAGTATAAATGTTTTCAGGATTTATTTTTACCTACCGTCCCCACTAATGCACAGTTCTCTTTATTTAGAGGGAAGAAAATAGTACCGCATGGGAGTGGGAGCATGCCAAAACGAGAACCCCATGGGACAACAAGGATGCCAAGAATACAGACTACAGTAGGCAGGGGGCATGACAGCGGTTTTGCTGTAAGAAATGAGAGCATTTGAACCAGAACTGGTGGGCAAAGATGACCTTTTTTTATTTCATTGTCATTTGCAGCTAACTGCTAAACCACAACTTCCTTCCTCATGAGTTTCTGTGTAATTACACACAGAAAATCAAAACTTGAAATTTAAAAATAAAAATATCTGTAATTCTCTTCCCATCTTTTTCAGCCTGCATCTAATCAGTACTAGTTAAGGCTTATCCTGTGCACACAGAACATGAACTGTGGGGCATTTACTCCATTGTGGCGACAAATAACCCACTGGAAAGGCAATGGCTCCATTTACCCAACACTTCTCTCTTTGTTAGGAATACACTGTGTCTGTAGCAGGTTAATAGCCCTCTACCCTTTAGTTAAAAGAGGATTTGCAGGTATAAGATGCAGCTGTGACAGATGCTTACCATCAGTTCTCCACTTAGATCACCCCTTAAAAGACAAATCATAGTCATCCACTGTAGATACAGAAAACAAGCACAAAAGACCTACATCAGGCACTGAGACAAAGAAGAGCAGACTGAGAGGCCTGAAGCTCACTAACATGCCTGCATCTCACTGATAAATGTGTGATGCGGGACTGGACAGCAATATGGGAAGAACTGGAAAGCAGAGACGTGTAAGAGAGAAAGGCATAGGAGAATGGCAACAGAAAAAATGGATAAAGGGCCACAGGTTGAAGTCTGTAGAAGCATTAGTAAAAGCATCACATCCCATCCCAAAAGGCCTGGCCTGTTCTTTCACTGAGGTTCTTGCTCTTGGAAAGAGTCAGAGGAGGAGACAGGATAAAACATTTGATGGAGAGAGAGAGAGAAAAGGCAGGGAGAGGTTCTGCACATCCAACAAATCTGGAGACAAGGCAGGAGCCAGGACATAGCTCTAAAGTAGTTAACCATAAAAGCCTCAGCTGAACTGTCCTAAACCAAACATGCCACCAGAAAGCATTCCTGCAGCCTTGTAATAGCTCAGTGTCACTCACAAAAGCCACAGCATGTCCAGCAGAACAGCAAGGTTAGTCAGTAAATCAATAATATGTCAAATCCCAAAGTCAATCTGAGTCTGATTCATCTTGAAAACACAACTCCCATGTCTTCAAACAGAGTCAAATTCTTTATAGGAAAAAAAGTCTCTGCTTCCGTGGGCGTTGTGAACAAGTAAATAAGTCTAGCAAAATCCAAACACAATTTGGCAGGATATAATACTTGTTGGAGATAATTCCACCTGCTGAAATTTCCTTTTAACCTCAGTGAAGACTCCAGTACATGCTAAGTATAATCAGGACAGACACCAACTCTCTCCCCCTGGAAAGAAGAGAGAACGGTCTTCAAAATATTAAACTTACATCTCAGAGCGTGGCAGCAAAGGAAAAGTTCTAGAAATGGTTACTGTGGGAGACTGCTGTCTGAAAGTAGGCTGGGTGGTTTGGGCTGTGATTGGTGTACTAACAGCATAACTCACCCCAGCCTTCGTGGGCAGTGGAGAAGTTCCCACTGTTGTGGTTTGTTGGGCTTCTCCTGAACACTGTGTGGGTTGGGAAGGGCTGTGGTGCAGCTGCTGGAAATGCCCTCCGTACAACTTCTGCCTTGCCACCCAACTTGAAAACGACTCTCAAACAAAAAAGGATTTATTGTTGTGTACATCTAAAGGTACACTTTACAATTAGACGGCCCCCAGGCTCCGTGGAGAAGTTTTCTGCAAATGCCCATTAAGTTACACAAAGTATTTATTCAACTTCAATTAAAGCTCAGATCATGTGCTAATTGTTAATTCTGTTGCAACAGAGCATGAGTTCCCTGATGATTAAATGATTGATATTGTTATTATTAATTATCATTTGTAGCATGGAAGGCTCCAGTCTGATTTCCCCTACAGAGGTAGGTGCTGTATACACCCTCCTGAAGAAGCATCCTTGGCCCTCAAAAACTTAGAAATCTAAGCAGACAGTGCAGACAAAAGAATCACCATTATCTGCCTTTTACAGATGGGGAACTGAGGCACTGAGAGATTAGGTGACTTGCCAACATCTGTGGAAGAATGGAGGATTAAACCTTGATCTCCAGAGTCCAAGTCTGGTGTTCAGTCACCGGACCAGCCTTCCCACTCCTGCGAATGTGTCACTGCTATCAGCTGCTCTGTTTTTTTCTCCTCAGTTCTACCTAATCCCTTTTCAAGGTGGCCCTCCAGGGAATGTTTCTTATGTGGGTCAAGACTTGATGCAGCCATGCCAGTGAGGGACATGCTGCGTCTTCCTGCGGGCACCAGTGGCTCGCCTGGCAGTGCCGCTGCAGGGTGGCATCGCAGGAGCAAGGGCTTACAAAGACATTTCTAGCTTTGAGGTAGAAAATATATCACAAAACAGCCAGACAGCAGGGAAAGAGGAGGGCGGTCACAACGCCTTGCGCTGCATCTTGCAACTCCTTGTTGCATGAGGGCAAAAGAGTGTGCTCATGGAGGAAGATGGGGTTGCAAGATAAGAAGGAAAATCTTGAAAGTCGATCCCTAGGGCACTCTCAGTACTGATTTCTTGCACTGCAATACCACCTGCAGGCCCAGCGCAGGGCCGGGTGCTGCAGAGGAAAGGCAGCCCCATGGAGGCCCTCTGATTGCTGCTGGGGGCTGGGGTGCTGCCATGCCTAAGCTGAGCCTTGGCTGCCCCCACACCAACACCCCCAAACTGAGCCGCTCAACCCAACCCCTCTGTGGCAAAGAGTCCCCAAGGTGGCCTTCGGAGTGGAAAGCTGTCGGCCCTCCCCACGAAGCACGCAACGAGGCTCTTCCCCTTGCTGTGTGGGGAAGGCCAACCCTTTGTCCTCCAGCAGCGAGCCGTCCCACTCCCCCAGCCCACGCCATGGCCCGGCCCTCGCCTCAACGCCTGTCACCCCGATTGCGGTGGGAGGGAGATCACAGGCGAGCGGCAGTATCTGCTCCGCAGACATCAGACAGTGTCGGAGCAAGGGTAATCCATTTATTTTTAGAGAAGTTTTCCACTTGGAGATCATACACAGTGCAGATCACAGAAACACATGCAAGCATGAAATTTAATTTTTAAGAATTCTTTTCCCGGGGCTTCCATGTAAAGCGGCAGTGAATGGGAAAAACTATAATCATGACAAGACAATTACAGGGGAGTTTTTTGCTAAGCATGAAAGTTTGAAAAAAGTGTTTAGGGAAAGAGGGAGGAAAAAAAAAACCGCACACACACACACTAGAAAAGTCATTTTTGTCCAGTCGTCTTGTTCCACTGAAGCAGAATTAGACATCACATAAGTAACTTTAAAAATAATAATCGGCTTTAAAGTACCCAAGAAAAAGCCCCTATGTTTGAGTTTGAACTACTTTTCTTGGTTTGGCTCTTTTAGTGCCACAGTGCATATGCAAATGAGGAAACTGTCTGTGACCTCCGAAATGCTGCAGAAACACATGCACTCATGCTTCTAGTATGGAAGGACTGGGAGACATACATTAGGATTTGTGGGATTATGGTGAGAAAGCAGGAGTGATAACTTTGATGTTCTTTAAAAAAAAAAAAAATGGTGAGAAGAGAATACCGCAAGTGGTTTTTCTCTTCATGGCAAAGCCCTCCAGGAAAGTGCTAGCATGGAAAATGAATCCCCTCTCATCTTGCAGAGAGGCAATTCCTCCCTTTCGAGCCTAAGTTCAGTGCCGTGGCGGTGCAGGGAGCTCAGATGCCGCGTGTCTGAGCTGTGTTCAGCCTGTGGATAAGCAGAGGGGCTGGTTCCTACAACAGGCAGCCACAAAAACTTCTTGGGCAGCAAATATTCCCTGCAAAATACATACTTATTGCACATCACAAAATGTAAATGGGAGTTGACTGTAAATCTGCGTGAGCAATGCGCCATCACTGCTTTGATAGTCACACGTGTGAATTTTAACTGTGGGGAGGGATTATGACTTATTTTTCTCATTAAGGCCAGTTCGTTCTAAGCTTTCCTCTGATATAGCAACAACTGCTTGGCCTGATTCATAACTGCACTGTCCCAGCAGTTTAAGTAAGAAGTAAGGGTTGGAACTAGATGATCTTTGAGATCCCTTCCAACCCAAGCCACCTTGTGATTCTATGAATTTACTATTGTGAATCTATGAAATAGAGATCCTGGTGAAAAACAGTCCTCCGATACACAGCCGAGGGAATAGAGATGGTAAGAACTGCTCTGAAACGATTTATCTGTTCTTATAGAAGGGGCAGGAGCTTTAGCACAGATTCCTTGGGAATAAAATGACACAAAGCAGAAAGGGTTTACCTTGTTTTTGCAGCACTGCAGCATTCCTTTGGGTCTCCCATCCCTACGTCAGGCTGTGCTCCACCGTGGTCACGGGTGGAAATGCCACGCTCAGCTCTCCCCGCTCTAGAGGCAACAAGGCAAAATGATTTGTCAAATTGTCAAAACTTACAGACGTAGTAGAAAGGCAGAGCGGGGAAATTTGGATAGACTGAGCCTTCACCCTGTCCTAATCTCACCACTGGAGGCTGTAAACATGATGGGTAAAGTGACAGTCTGGCTACAAATCTGTCTGGCAGCTTCATTAGACATCTTTCGCCTGACTGATTAAACTGCATTTAAGAACCACTTTCATTTTTTCAAGTCTTTTGTTTAAATTAAAAGGTCATGTTTTCAAGCGAGTGATCCGCTGCCCTCTCCAGTCTCCTGCCACAATACAGTTACATTAGTACCAGTGTTGCACAAAGCGGGGTGAATCAGAGCCACAGACACCAACAAATGTCGCAGCCAGCGGAGGTTGCAGAAAGGGGTTTTTGTCTGTTGGTTATATGCCACAGCAGGGATACAAGCTTGAAAAGTCCCCCAGCCTCAGGCTTGGACTGTTTGAGTTGTGTGCTGGGGAACTCACAAAGAGGACTCGCTACTTTTGCAAATGTACCAAAGCAGCCGGGATCGTGCAGCGTGTCTCCGTGCACCTTGTTTTCACTCATGCCTTGCTACTTGGGATTTTTGGTAGCTAAACAAACAAAAATAATAATAACCAAAAAAGCCTGGGACCTGGGGCCCAATGCTGCCAAGTGCTGAGTGCCATCTGTTCCCACTGGCACGGAGCTGGTAGGATATGGCCCCGAGGCACGCAAGTGCCATCATTGCGGGGAGAGACGTCCTGGCTGAATTTCAGGCTTGGGCACGCTCTGGTTCTAACTAACCAAGCAGCAATCAGGTGAGATGCAGAAATCAAAGGAGCTGACCAAAAGGACTGAGAAGCAAATGTTGCCTCAGAGGGGTCCTGGCTTCCTGCTGGCATGAAAGAGGCAGCTCTATGCCCGGCATGGAAGCCCACTCTACACGAAGGTAGTATAACAGTGGACTAAATTTTTACCAGATAAGTATTATATGGGTACAAATTATTGTTACTATAGATGGCCATGCTCAACCCATCAGCCTTGTGTACCCTCTTCCATACCCTAGATGTCAACTCTGCTAAACAAGAGCATTATAAACATGACTTAGTAAGCTGAACTGTAGCCTGGATTTGAATATTCATTGTGTCCTGGATCAGACACGCTTCCTTCCAAGTTATTTTTTATAAACCATCTTAGGTCTGAACTTTGATTATGAAATTGCACACAGAAATCTACTTTCAGTAGGTTTAATGGATAAATACTTCCCCTCTTACTCAGACACAGTTATGGTTGGACTAGATGATCTTAGAGGTCTTTTCCAGCCTTAATGGTTCTATGAAATCCTTGATAGTCAACGGGGTTTCTAAAACCTCATCAGAACCTCTGAAAAATAGTGTTTCTTTTTAATGGCAATGGCCATCTCTTACAGCCATGGGTACATACCAATACTGTAAGCACAACAGAACTCCTGCTGCACTTTTCACTCATTAAAAAAGTCAAATGCCAACTACATGCAACAACTGCTTTATTGTTCTAAATTGAGGATGGCTTTTCTGACCCATCAGCATGGAAGCTGTTGAAATCCTATGGTGTAACCTTTGCTTTAGGACAACTTTTCTCTAATTGATGTGCCCAAGGTTCCCATGCAGGTATTGACAGCAGAAAATACTCTTAAGCATTTAAAAGTAAATCCTTGACGTTTATATCCCTTACAGTAAGTCCAATGATCCCTGCCGTGCTCTGTTCCCCAGTTAGAAATCTGATGCAGAGAAGAAAACCCAGAACACACAGTTACATTTTCTCTGTTATGCGGATTGCTGTAGGTAAGAGCAATGAATATGATTCAGCAACAAGCAAGAATATTTTGGAAACAAACGGGGCTAAAGCAGTGTGTAAGGATTTTTCTGAATGGGCCTCCTTCTGTACAGCTAGAAAGTTTATAAAACTGAAATGAAATAATTTTTCCTTCCCAATACCTAAGAGAAAGGCTTTGGCTGACCCTTTCCTTTCTTCGCACAGGCCACATGTTTTTCCACAACTATCCAACTATGAATAGGCACAACCATTCCAGTAAGCCAACAGTTTGTGCTGCCAACAATTATATCAGCGACCCGGGACCTTACGTGTCATTTAATAGCTACATTCATAGAGGGGGAGTTGAAAAGAGCAACCACAATAAGACGCAGTTAATTATGGATGTGTTTAGAAACAGTCTAATGAATAATAAACAACATTTTATTTCCTGTGCCTACGACACAGTGGCCAATAATTAAGAATCAAAAGAATTCAAAGTATTAGGTAACAATCAGAAAACTTGTGCAAGATTTTTTTTCCGCTCGAGTTTAATTGGTTCATTGTTCCCATGAACCATAAACCATGGGGTTGATAGTGGTGCTAAAGTTTACTTCTATAAAGGAAGATTAACATATTCGGGAACTTTACCCTAATCCTTGTTTTGCGTTAACTCAAGCAGATTGGATTAGTAATTCTTACCTACCACCCACTAGAAGAAAACGGGCTTCTTTTCTCAGACAACCGACTGTATTGTACCTTCATGTGCATTATCTGCACTGAAAGCATTCTGCGGAAAGAAATAATGTGAAGTGAAAGGGAAAAGGGTTTTACACTGTGGTGGAAAGAAACAACTGCTGACATTGCAGAGTCTGGACACTAATGAAGGGCTAGACCTGTTCCTCCCCAATTCATGTGCTGCTATTTCAGGCAAAACGAGAATAAAACTTCCTAACTTCTCATGCAGGATAATACAAAAACAAAGGAAAGTTGGTTTACTGATTCTGATGTGGGGAGCTGTGGGGTGCACTGGCAGCAGCCCAGGGAAGAAGCAGAACTTCCCCCTTTACAATCCATAGCCCAGACCATCCTGCTCCCTCTTTACATGCAGAAGCTATAACTTTACAGAGCAAGATCCCAGCAAGAGAGAAATGCTAGCACTGACACGAAGGACTGAAACCAGCTTCAGGATTCTCTGAAGCTTTCTTATTGGCAAGTATTGTCCAGATGCTTCGCTGGGGAAAATACCCTTAACCCATACATGGACACACTTGGCCAGACCTTTTTTAGTGTTTGTCAATGTGTAATGTCAGGAAATTTGATTTTTCTTTTTTGTCTGACTAGGCAGAATCAAATTCTTTTCCACAGTATGTATGAGCACTGACCCAGAGGAACACAGCAGCTCCATAGATTGTAGATAGAGGACCAAACCATGAAGAGCCAGGGAACAGCCTGGTACACTTGATGGTTTCTTTCCAACCTCCATTCAAGCAGAAAACTGTGAAACATCCACCAAGTGTGGCAGAAGCTCACGGAAGCAAATGCCAAGGTACCAAAAGGCAACCCTTTAATGTCTTGTTCTGGTTATCTCTGCACCTCAGAGTCTTCTCCCAGTGAAAGAAAACTAATTGCCCTTTGGTTGATTTCTCTATTTTATAATATTAAGGGATGACTGTATGTTAGTAAAGCGTTAAAAATATACACTTGCCAAAACTAGAGGAGCTAAAAAACTAGCAAACATATGTGCCCTAACAGCTGTGAAATTAGTATAAGCATAAATACAAGCTCCTATTGAAGAGCAGCAAGCAACACCAGGGTCTGGGGACTGACTGACTCCCCAGCCAGGTCTGTTGTGGTAAGAAGAAGGGAAATGGTTTCAAACTAAAATAGGGGAGATTTAGATCTAGGCTCTGGAAGAGGTTGCCCAGAGAGGTGTTGGATGCCCTGTCCCTGGAAACACTGAAGGGAAGGCTGGATGGGGCTTTGAGCACCTAGTGGAGCAATGTGCATCCCTGACTATTGCAGGGGAGTTGGACCATGGTCTTCAAGAGTCCATTCCAACTAAAATTATTCTATGATTCTATGATTTCATGGGCAATGAGCAATGCTACCTGATAGCTGTATGAAAAACAAACAAACACAACAACAAATGGATAAATGGTTTTTATCTGCATCTCTATTTGGACCTCAGAACTTACTGATAAACCCCACTTACTAATTCCTGCTAGTTAGTAGAGATATTACTGAGCTCTGAACAAAGAGGAGCACCTTGAAGATGCTCCATCTCATTCCTCCTCTTTTCAGTCTATTGCTATCTCAGACACTCAAGGACTGACTTTTCTATTAAGCCAAACTTGATATTTTGGAAGGCAGAAGCATCTCATCAGCATTACAGTAGTCTTTCCTCAACGTGCCATAGACTGAAAGAAACAACAATCACCCCTAATAACAACAGCAATGGATGCATGAGATTAAGATTAAGCAGCATTTTCCCTTCATCAACCTTCTGAGTATGAAAAATAGAAATTTCAGAGTGCTCAGCACATGTAGTGCATCCCACAGAAGGGTCCTGACTTTGTGTAGATCCCCTGAGTACAAATTTAAAGCTTGTTAACTTATTTCTGGAGCTACTTTTCGGCACCTAGGGAACAAGATAACACTAGAGTGCCCCAAGGATCCTCCAGAACTTGAACCAAGCCTGTGTGTTTTCTCAGGGGGAATTTTGGGGTTTCCAGAAACAAGTGACCTGCCGTTGAGCCTTGCATTGCTACCACTCAATACCTCTTCCCTCCTGGGAAAACTGTTGATTCTGCCATATCAATAAAATGAAAATGAGAAATGGATCAGTAAATTACTCAGACACTTTGTATTACCCATTACGAAAGCTGCCAGTATGAATTTTCCACCTTCTCTCTTTTTCATGATTTTACACCAAGCTGTGCAAAACACACTGTGTATCGTTTATTGTTTGGGATTTTATTAAGAAAAAAATAAATAGAACCTCTAAGTACTAATTTCAAACTGTTGTGGTGAACTCTCCCTTTTTTATTACATAATAGAGACTCTTTTGTCCTCAGTTTTCCATCTGTTTGCTAAGCATTTTTCACTTGAAGACTCAATTAGGACAAAAAAACCCCACACAATCATTCAATTCAAAAATTAATTTGGAGATCAAGGGACTGACTTAGGCCTATACCAGTGACTAAAAGCGATTCAGGCTTTGTCACATGATCCAAGAGAACTGAGCAACAACAGTTTAGCTGCTTTAATCCTCCTTAATTTGAGTGCAAAGAAATTCACATGTGCTACTAAGAACATTTTGCGAGTACACTGTGTCCATTTTTCTGGGTCCCCATGTCCAAAGACTTTGTTTCATTGAGGGCTCATGACATCCTTCAGTTAATAACCCTCGTGCAGACAAATGAAATGCACACTATTTTGCAGAGATAGGGAGAGACCTACCCTGAGGATAACCAGGATAACGTGCTGAGGAAGAGGTGCTTTCCACTAACAAATCTCACAAGCAGGAGTGATAGCAACAACAGCACCGTCAGGGATGTGGCAGTGAATTAGGTCCTGCTGTTCCAGGCACACTGCAAAGAGGAATGCCATCAATGACCCAAAGAGAATATTTAAAGATATAATACAGCTATGCCACAGGAAGCTTAGAAAATATAGTTTTGTGTATGCTTTGCACAGAATATTGGCTTACTAGATAAAAGCTTCCCCCACCAGCTCTCACTACCTAAAATGAGGTGTGTTGGGACTACACATAGGGTATCAGTCCACCTGAAGCTCGGTTATAGCTTGTGTCAATGGGGAAATTTTCACTAGATCAAGGAAAACTTACGAAAATCCCATCCAGCAAACATGCACACATCCTCTTTTCCTCTTTAATGCCGTGTGTGTTTGCTGGTTTTGGAAGAACTTAATTAAAGTTGGTAGTGAAAGTTCCAAGAAAAGACAATCCTTTACAGTAAACGTGCTGATTGTTCTGGGTTTGCTCTGCCTCTCCTCCTTGGCTGGTCTCGTGGTGAGACAACATAATCCAAGAGAACAAAAAGCTGAAACCAGCAGTGCTTATTTTTCATCCTCTCTCTGACAAAGCAAATGGCAGTGGAGTGGTCTTGAACATCTTGATTCAAGCAAGGAGCCACGTCCATGGCCATATACAGCAGCTACAGGTACCCAGTTCACATAAACAATTTTTCTACAGGAAATCTGCCTTCCTAGGAGCATGAATGCAGCAGCTACCTTCTGTAAAGACTTTGTTTACAAGGGAAGTCCATTGTGAAGATACATCATTTCCCCCATTCCCTTTCAATTTCTAGATGTCTGGTGAGGTGTCTTTAGGAGTTCCATAGAGGAGGTGGAAGCTGCTCTGGAAAGGACAAAACCATCACCCTTCTGCTGAAAAATATGCCAGGGCAAGGGTGTGAAACTGGGTTGAGGAAGCCAAAAAAAACAAACTGACAGCAGCCCTGGGCAGGGTGGTACACAATTGCTCTGTACTGAAGGGCACAGATTGTCTCCTTAACCCTGCCCTGATGTAACCTTGACTCATCAAGTCCTTGCTCCCAAGTCTGGACCTTGTCTGGCTCAGCAGAGACCCTTTTTCCTGGAAAGGTGCAGGTGAAGACCTACATCCAGGTGTTTCACATTGAGAACTGCATGTAGATTCAGTTGAGATTTCATAGAATCATTAAGGTTGGAAACACCACTAAGGTCATCAACTCATTAAGCCCAGATCCTCAGTACCACATTTACCCTTTTATTAAACACCTCCAGGCAAAACAACTCCACCACCTTCCTGGGCAGTCTGTTCCAGCACCTGACCACTCTTTTGGAGAAGAAATTTTTCCTAATATCCAACCTGAGCCTCCCCTGCCACAACTTCCAGATACTACGGCAACTTAGCCATAACTGAAAGCCATTTAGCACACAGGAGTCTCAAGGGGCTCTTTGTCCCCACCTTTGCCTTAATTTACAGCTCCAGGAAGGTATGCAATTAGCTGACATCTTGGGAAGAAGCATCCAAGCCACACCAATTGTAGGAATGCCTTCACTTAGATTACAAACCTCCAAAACGCTGGAAGGTCGATTACAAAAACAACCAAACAAAAGCGACAACGACAACCC
>VXAB01005371.1:120977-147727 GCA_013399175.1 Odontophorus gujanensis
GCCGTACAGAAAGGTCCCGGGTGGGAGAACCAACCAATTCAGCATCAAAGAGAGAAGCAATAACAAGCAAGGCTTGCCCTCCCTTTCCCCGCACGGAGCGTTTTTATCTCGTCAGAGTGGTGGTGCTGGCAAGGCGCCAGGGATCTCGTCGATAGATCCAAGCGGCGCTGATGAAGAAACGCGACCGAAAGTAATTAATGATGGGGGAAGGACGGGCTCCCGGTGCTCGCGGCGGAGCTGGGATCTGACTCATTCTTTTTGCAACAGTTAACCCCAGAAAGAGTCAATTAGAGCAGGACTTCCCAACCTTTTGCAACAGACGTTCTCACTTTCAATTAAAATGGCTCTCTAGGAACCCTGAGCGGCAAGTTTTAGTCAGCAGGCTGCACTGAGCATCAGGCTTCCCGTGCCTTTGTAGTTTCTGAGTTTCTCTGACATGCCAGTTTTTAATTTGCAAAAATATTGTCTGGATTTCGCCCAGGATTTCAGATGGTTTGCAGCACTCTCTGTGTTCTCTTCAATATTCTGGACAAGGTTCAGATTAGCAACAGTCCAGTAGTAGTAATGGCACTTGCTTTGATTTTCTTAAGAGCACTTGCTTCTCCCCATACTTGGGTCAATACTGTTCATGTTTGGCAGTGCTGGGTCAGTATTCTGCAGCAGTGTATGTCTGCATTTGCTCCTTTCTCTGTTCCAAAGGCATAGAGGTTTGTCCATGATCAAATCATAGTTTAGGATGGATTTTGAGTGAATCTGATGTAAGCCTCCAGTCACCTTGGTTCAGTTTAATATTCAGTAGTGCTTCTATTCTGTCCCCCTCAATAAAGAGGGAAAGCACAAGCTAGTAAAGCTAGGTTGAAAAGCAGAGATGATTTAACTTGCTCAGTTCTCTCATACATCCTTTCTGACAAAATAATAATATACGACAGAATTGCAAAGGAATCTGAATCTTTTGAGTTATTCAATTTGTGGTATGTTGGGGAAAATCTGGGTGTTACTGACCAAATCTGAATCCCTCCTAGCAAGTCCTGAAGACCCACAGGTTCTGACTCTGCCAATGGATGAAAAGGGACTTAGACTTTGTTTTCCATTATCTTCCCCTTGAGCTTTCAGTCTCTTCTTCTGCTGGGCTCTTCTTAGGTCAAGGTCCTGCTTTACAGGCAATCCACATAATTCACCTTGAGATGATGCTGAAATCAGGAACAGGTTAAAATAAAGATTGGTTTACTGCACATCGTGAATTCACTTCTGTTCTCCAAGCTCCTACTGCCACTCATGGTGGCAGTACTCCCTTTGAGTGGAGACGTAAGATCTTAAGGTTTATCCTCCATTTTGATACAGAGATAATCACCCTAAAAAACTCAAATTGTTGAATATTTACTGCTGGAGACTCTCACAGACATATTTTCCTTCCCCACAGCTGGTTTTCAACACACAAAACCAAGGTTCATTTCCATGACATTCATCTACATGAGCTGATCTTCATCTCAACTAGAGGTGACATTTTCTAGCCTGGGGGGTAGAGGCTTTGCTTTATATTGTTAAAAGTAGCAAGTTCAAATCCTGTTGAGAAGGTCACTTTTTTTCTGTAATAAACTCATCATATTCTTTCTTCTTTGTTAAATGTACATTAAATATCATTATCATCCAATATATTTTGCACTGAATGAAAATATTTCAACAGTGCTTTTGCCCGAAGATGTGAAATAATGTACCATTTTATGAGTAATTTTCACGAAATTTTCCATGCATCCAAATCCTGTGAGGTAGGGAACACACTCTGTTTGAACTTTATAGCCTTCTCATTCAGTTTTCATTAATAATTTTTCCCTTAATTCTCAATAGGTTTATCTTGAATTGAGGGAACAGTATCAGAGCCCTCCTGTAGCTTGTTTAATATCTGTAAATTTCCATGGCTGATAAGTGTCAACTGCTTATGAATAGAGAAGTAAAATAGTGAATGTGGGAGAAGAAAAAAATTAAAGGGGAGACTGCAATGAGGTGGTAATCATAGCAAAAAGTTTGGCTTCATCAGGTAAAGCTACTAGCAGAGGAACAGCTATTGTTGTTTGTTCTCAAAGCAAAAAACGTGTTTTAAACATGTTTGTCTCAAAATATTTTTTGATGAGCAGAAGACACTTGCTAGTGGAGTTTTTCACACCAGCCATTGTTCTGAGCTGTGCTCATTCATGCTCCCTCCTTGCTAGAGACACAGGCAAAGATACTCATGTTTCCTGGCCTAGCAAACCAATTTCTACCAAACTTTTCACTTTTCTAAACCAGCACTCTGTCCCATATTCGGCCCCTGTAGGGTAAATAGCCCCCAATAATGGTATTCAATGGAAATAGTATGGAAGATGGCATATTTAAGTAGGCTTATATACAGAAAGAATAGCAAAAAGAGAGTGGTTCACCTTTCTGAGGATAGAGGCTCACCGTTGACTCCACACAGGAGGGATCTCTGGGAAGAGATCCTTCCCTGGTGGTGGTCAGCCCTTAAATGGGGTTTGGGAGAGGTGGAGCCAGGCTCCACCCCTTCCAATCACACAGGTATATCACCTTCACCTGTGCCCCTGTGGCTGACTCAGTGCTTGCCTCAGGTGACCAATCAATGGTTCAGGCCGTGATTCAACAGTTCCCACACAGCCCCTTTCCTCTAGAGAGTCACCTTCCAAACTAAGATCCAATCCCTTGCCCTTGTCAGTTCCTACTATATGATTCATGGCTACTTGCAAAATCTGTGCACTCTCTCTCTGAGCCAAGCATAGTGGAGTCATAGAATCATATAGACATTAAGGTTGGAAAAGACCACTAAGATCATCTAGTCCATCCAATTTCCTCATCTCCCTGAGCCAGAAATCCAGTCCCTATCCATCACTCTCCTGCCCTTTTTTTAAATGTTTGGCTGTACAACACAACTTGTTCTCATGAACACTCCCAGTTTGCACAATCCTTTGTTGCAACCATCCCACATAAGACAAAGCATACTGAGAAAGAAACATTACATTGTGCTGTTTTTAGCAAGGCAAAAGTTTCCCATGGAACATTCATGCAGGATCACAGAATGGCTTGGGGTGGAAGGGACCTCAAAGATCATCCAGTTCCAAACCCACTGCCATGAGCACTGTTGTCAGCCACTAAATCAGGCACCATCCAACCTGGCCTTGAACACCTCCATGGACAGGAGACCACAGGCCTTGTTGCACTTAAACCATGGATCCACAGAGGACTGTAGCACTGGTAGGGAAAAGCAGGCTGAAGCTGGCAGGAGATGTAATTCTGATCCAACAAGCCATCCTGTCTGGACAGAACTGGAGACTGACATAGAACACCGGAAAGTCAGAACCTGAAGGAGGAGATGAATTTCTGTGGAGCCACAGGATGAATCATGGTGTCGACCACCAGAATTTATCAACAAGCAAATTCTTTTCCAATCCTGTAAATACTCAAAGCTCTGGCACCTGGAGACCTCACATCTCTAATTAAAAATGGCCATGAATACTTCAATAAACGACGCAATCCATCATGCTCAGGACATAATAAAGGGACACAAAGTGGAAAAGAAGCTTTGCCCCTGTCCTATGTGCCATACTGTATGTGTTTCACCGCAGGGAAGCATGTGCTAATTTCTTACCTCTCTGCTGACTGCACTGTCCTTTTGCATAGTTGCTGCTAAACTGCATGAAAGGTATTTCTAATCTCGTGACGGTGACTGAAAAGGGTTGAAGGACACAAATTAAGTCTCATAGCAATAGAGCAGCCCANCTGAATCCCTCCTAGCAAGTCCTGAAGACCCACAGGTTCTGACTCTGCCAATGGATGAAAAGGGACTTAGACTTTGTTTTCCATTATCTTCCCCTTGAGCTTTCAGTCTCTTCTTCTGCTGGGCTCTTCTTAGGTCAAGGTCCTGCTTTACAGGCAATCCACATAATTCACCTTGAGATGATGCTGAAATCAGGAACAGGTTAAAATAAAGATTGGTTTACTGCACATCGTGAATTCACTTCTGTTCTCCAAGCTCCTACTGCCACTCATGGTGGCAGTACTCCCTTTGAGTGGAGACGTAAGATCTTAAGGTTTATCCTCCATTTTGATACAGAGATAATCACCCTAAAAAACTCAAATTGTTGAATATTTACTGCTGGAGACTCTCACAGACATATTTTCCTTCCCCACAGCTGGTTTTCAACACACAAAACCAAGGTTCATTTCCATGACATTCATCTACATGAGCTGATCTTCATCTCAACTAGAGGTGACACTTTCTAGCCTGGGGGGTAGAGGCTTTGCTTTATATTGTTAAAAGTAGCAAGTTCAAATCCTGTTGAGAAGGTCACTTTTTTTCTGTAATAAACTCATCATATTCTTTCTTCTTTGTTAAATGTACATTAAATATCATTATCATCCAATATATTTTGCAATGAATGAAAATATTTCAACAGTGCTTTTGCCCGAAGATGTGAAATAATGTACCATTTTATGAGTAATTTTCACGAAATTTTCCATGCATCCAAATCCTGTGAGGTAGGGAACACACTCTGTTTGAACTTTATAGCCTTCTCATTCAGTTTTCATTAATAATTTTTCCCTTAATTCTCAATAGGTTTATCTTGAATTGAGGGAACAGTATCAGAGCCCTCCTGTAGCTTGTTTAATATCTGTAAATTTCCATGGCTGATAAGTGTCAACTGCTTATGAATAGAGAAGTAAAATAGTGAATGTGGGAGAAGAAAAAAATTAAAGGGGAGACTGCAATGAGGTGGTAATCATAGCAAAAAGTTTGGCTTCATCAGGTAAAGCTACTAGCAGAGGAACAGCTATTGTTGTTTGTTCTCAAAGCAAAAAACGTGTTTTAAACATGTTTGTCTCAAAATATTTTTTGATGAGCAGAAGACACTTGCTAGTGGAGTTTTTCACACCAGCCATTGTTCTGAGCTGTGCTCATTCATGCTCCCTCCTTGCTAGAGACACAGGCAAAGATACTCATGTTTCCTGGCCTAGCAAACCAATTTCTACCAAACTTTTCACTTTTCTAAACCAGCACTCTGTCCCATATTCGGCCCCTGTAGGGTAAATAGCCCCCAATAATGGTATTCAATGGAAATAGTATGGAAGATGGCATATTTAAGTAGGCTTATATACAGAAAGAATAGCAAAAAGAGAGTGGTTCACCTTTCTGAGGATAGAGGCTCACCGTTGACTCCACACAGGAGGGATCTCTGGGAAGAGATCCTTCCCTGGTGGTGGTCAGCCCTTAAATGGGGTTTGGGAGAGGTGGAGCCAGGCTCCACCCCTTCCAATCACACAGGTATATCACCTTCACCTGTGCCCCTGTGGCTGACTCAGTGCTTGCCTCAGGTGACCAATCAATGGTTCAGGCCGTGATTCAACAGTTCCCACACAGCCCCTTTCCTCTAGAGAGTCACCTTCCAAACTAAGATCCAATCCCTTGCCCTTGTCAGTTCCTACTATATGATTCATGGCTACTTGCAAAATCTGTGCACTCTCTCTCTGAGCCAAGCATAGTGGAGTCATAGAATCATATAGACATTAAGGTTGGAAAAGACCACTAAGATCATCTAGTCCATCCAATTTCCTCATCTCCCTGAGCCAGAAATCCAGTCCCTATCCATCACTCTCCTGCCCTTTTTTTAAATGTTTGGCTGTACAACACAACTTGTTCTCATGAACACTCCCAGTTTGCACAATCCTTTGTTGCAACCATCCCACATAAGACAAAGCATACTGAGAAAGAAACATTACATTGTGCTGTTTTTAGCAAGGCAAAAGTTTCCCATGGAACATTCATGCAGGATCACAGAATGGCTTGGGGGGGAAGGGACCTCAAAGATCATCCAGTTCCAAACCCACTGCCATGAGCACTGTTGTCAGCCACTAAATCAGGCACCATCCAACCTGGCCTTGAACACCTCCATGGACAGGAGACCACAGGCCTTGTTGCACTTAAACCATGGATCCACAGAGGACTGTAGCACTGGTAGGGAAAAGCAGGCTGAAGCTGGCAGGAGATGTAATTCTGATCCAACAAGCCATCCTGTCTGGACAGAACTGGAGACTGACATAGAACACCGGAAAGTCAGAACCTGAAGGAGGAGATGAATTTCTGTGGAGCCACAGGATGAATCATGGTGTCGACCACCAGAATTTATCAACAAGCAAATTCTTTTCCAATCCTGTAAATACTCAAAGCTCTGGCACCTGGAGACCTCACATCTCTAATTAAAAATGGCCATGAATACTTCAATAAACGACGCAATCCATCATGCTCAGGACATAATAAAGGGACACAAAGTGGAAAAGAAGCTTTGCCCCTGTCCTATGTGCCATACTGTATGTGTTTCACCGCAGGGAAGCATGTGCTAATTTCTTACCTCTCTGCTGACTGCACTGTCCTTTTGCATAGTTGCTGCTAAACTGCATGAAAGGTATTTCTAATCTCGTGACGGTGACTGAAAAGGGTTGAAGGACACAAATTAAGTCTCATAGCAATAGAGCAGCCCAAGAATGGAAGGTCAGCCAGTTGACTCTTCCCAGAATCCCCTGAACAATGCAATTATTCATGAAGGAAATTTCAAATTATTTTCATTAGACTTCTGTTTTACCAATCTAACCAAAGTGATTAATTAGGGATTAAAATATTTACTCTGCACATGCTGCCTTGGCACGGCACTAGAATATTTAAGCATTGTGCTAAAAGGGTCAGCTGTCTCCAGTGCTGTTTGGAATTCATTCTCTATTTTCTGTGTAAAAGGGCATTGACACTCATGTCTATACTACACTTAGGATCCCATCAGGGACACAGAGAGAGAAACGTGTCTCCCTTGCTGCCCTTGTAGCTGCCCCAAGTTCCCCAACTTCCTTAGTATGGCTACTCGGGTTGAGAAGGAGACAACAGCAGCCTCAATGACTGCAGCAATGTCCTGCAGCAGTTTCATAGTTGAACATCTATTCCACAGTGCCAGAAAGGAGGGAGATGCTGTCAGAACCTGGAGGGACCAGCCAGAAATTACAGCATTGGACAGGAAGACCAAAGAGTTGGACTCCAATTTTAGAGCAGTTATGGATGTCCTGCATGACCCCAGCCAGTTTCTTACTCTGAGATCTGTCCTGATTTCTTAGATTTAATTCAGAGCTCTGCAGATAGAGGACAAGCATTTGTTGTGCTCGGTAAAGAAGAGCGGTGTTTTGATTGTGGCCAGCCAGGGAGCTAAATACTCCTCTGGTGAGGTTATAGAATCATTTAATATCCTGAGTTGGAAAAGGCCCACAAGGATCATCGAGTCCAACTCCTGGCTCTACACAGGACCACACAAAAATCAGACCAGGTTATCAGAATGTAGCCAAGGGAAGGTGACACTACTGGATATTCTAGTGCAGACATCTCAGAAGTATTTGTCCTCACCTGGGCTTTGATATTGCACAAGAAACAGTTAACATACAACTAGGACCTAGTGAATATCAGAGTGGAAGATCCCATTAGATTTTGGAGCCCTGGAAACATGGACTCTGTCAAAATAGCAAATGCTTTCACTGGATGTGAAGCTTAGAGACAGGATTAGTTTGCATCCTTCTGTGAGACAGTTTGATGGAAACCTCTTGCTTACTGCAGACCTTTCCTGCTGTTGCAGCAACAACCCCAGATCAGGGCCCAGGGCAGATGCCAATTCATACAGACCTTTGAGGGCTCCTGGAATTGATTTGCAATTCATCTCTTACCATTTGTAAGACCATCTCTTGTTACGATCTCTTAGACCCCATTTGTCTAAGCGAATCCAAAATAATGGAGTATGCAATAAGGAAAGTATCCAGAAAGGGTGAACATGAGATACTGTTAGTGGTGCATCAGGCCATGTCTGCACAGTGCTGAGGATTGGAGGGTTTTTCTAGCATGGCCATCCAACACCTCACAAGCAAGCACGTGTCTCTGCAGGATAGTTAAAATGCACAGTAACTCAGAGCTGGCGAGTGCTGCCACTGCAACCTCACCAAGATGAAAAAGATGTATAACAGGATTTGCATTCCTTTCCAGACTGACTGCTGCAAGCAAACTTATTTGTTACCAATATTATTAGAAGTCCCAACCCATTTCCTGACTGGGGCATGTTTCCTCGAGGGCACTGAAGTCACCTGTCACTTTCTTTCTCATGTTACTTAATCGTTTTAGTCCAAGCAGTAAGCTGCCAATCATATTTAATATTTAGTCACCTTGAATGCATTGCTACTGATTAAATAGACTGCTATTTCAGTAAACAACTGATGAGAGAATACTTACAGCTTCATTATAATTATTCCAGCCGATATTAGAGCATTATTCATATGTAGCTCGAAAGAATATTGAGGTCTTCTCCTATTTATTTCACAAACAACATATTAATTGCTGCCATATTAGCAGAGCTATCAGTACTAATTGGATAATACCCCTTCGAAGATTTTTCCTATAGCAACCTCTTTTGCTTGCAAGTTTTTAATGCATCTTTGGTATTTAGGATCTCTGTTGATTTCCCACAAAGAAATGCACTCTTATGAGTTTATCAGCTCTGCATCTATACACACTTTTTAGTTGGGTCTGTTTGTAACGCAGTGAAAACAAGCAGTCCCTACAAGATGAAAAATCATTGAGTCATACAATCAGAATGGCTTGGGTTGGAAGGGACCTCAAAGACCATCTAGTTCCAACCCCCCTGCCACAGGAGGGTTTCAAACCACTAAATCAGGCACCAGATAGGGTTTCCTGGGGAAAGAAGAGGATGGTAGGACCATGTCTGTACTATGATTTATGGCAGAGACTTGAAGAATTCAGGACTGCTGAGATTCTCTGTGGTCTTAGCCATGATACATCCCCCGCCCCTTGAAAAACATATTCCTAAGGGCTTGAAGGCTCCTTTTGAAACAGCCTTGAGAAAATCATTAAGAAAACTCGACTCTCCTTTGCTCTGCTCTGCTCTACCCTACTGGTAATTATTTTTTTTTTTCTAGAAAAGGAAAGGGGGAAGAAGGAATTTCAGAAAAGTAAAGGTGTTCTGCATCACCATCAGCTACGCAGGATCTTGGCCTTGCTTCTAGAAGGAAGGTTTTGTTTAGAAACTCAGCAAGGGCCATTTGTTCAAAGGAACAGATAATACATGTGTTTGTTTCGCTTCAGTGAGAGAAAATGAGAAATTGCTGCTTCAGGTTGACCCAAACATTTCTCCTTGTTTCTTCCCACCCACTCACCTCCTCTCCTTCCTCCCTCAGTTTTTCAGTTTGACTACTGAACTGAAAAATTAATTATTCTTACAGCTCTATTAAAGGACGACTTATGCCAGGCTGCTTACAGACAGTCTAGCAGATGTATATTAAGTATCTTCATTTCTTATTTATTTTTCCCTTTCTTTTAACATCTATCCTTTCCTTTGTTATTTTTAAACAACAAAATCCTTTCAAAGGGCTCCAGTGCACATAGGGCACCATGGGTTGTACATTAAGCAGATATGTACTAAAATAAAATAAAATGTGAGCCTTAGAAACAGTAAAAACGATGACGAAGTTGAACTGGAATGGTAAAATTGTCTCTTATTTCACAGTCAGAATTTTGTGTTACACGCAGAATCCTCAGGTACATGCAGCCAATGCTGTGCACAAAGATGATTTTCTACCCAGGAAAACAACCCAAAATGTAAAAACCCAGCCTTCACGTAACTGGTGAAGAGGAGCAGTGTTCATATTGACCTCTATTTCTTCTGCTGCCTTGCATTTGTGCCTCCACATTCTGTGGGGCTCCAGAGATCCAGGATCACCTCTGCAAGCAGCAGCAGCCCAATTTTGTGCTCGGAATGATGCAGTTCCAGACTTTGGGCTATTTTCATTTCCAAGAAATAGCAAAATCTGAGCAATGAGAACACAAAAGAATAGGTTTCATGGTAGAAATTTCTGAGCACAAGCAACAGCGTGGTGGGAAAAAAAAGAGATGTTCTGTGAAAGTAGGATAGGGTCCAGATGAGATCCAGTAGCTGAGATAAAAGCAACAGTTTCTTCCCTTTGTAATTCCATCAGATCTTTCTGATTTCTCAGGAAGATTTGCTAAGCTTGCTTTCTTCTTGCATAAATCATTCAGGTGGGTAGAGAACACCTGGCTTGGAGAAACAGAATAGGACAATCGACAGAATTAGGTGGGAACAAACATTAAAATGCTCAGAACACTTTAAAGAACGGAGCTAGGGATTTTTCTTGTTGTTTCATAACTTTGCTTTAATCAACTTTTTATCCATTGACTCACTTGCAAGTTCCAACCAATATAATTAGCACTATCTAAATTAGTTATCACTCAAAATTACTTCCTTCTTCGAAAAAACAGTTTTATTTTAAAATTATAGGTGTTGCCATAGGCTATGCCAGAACTATATGCATGGGCACATTTTAAGTAGATAATATTTTTAATCCTAATTAAAAAAAATATATATATCCCTCCCCTCCATGAAATGCTAAGATTTGTGAATGACCTTATTTTCATTTTGATAGACACACGGTAACAATCAACTGCTTCTCATTCATATACATCCTCTGCACCTTCCATTGAAATATTACATTGTTCAGCTAAGCTCTTATATAAACTGAATGCACATTTTTCATTGTTGGGTTTGATCTCATTTCATTGCACACTTGCTATAGAGCAAAGAAGGTAACATTTCCAGAGGGTGCCTATTACAGAACTGTTATTTACACACTGCCCTCAGTAGCAAGACTGTGCTTTCAGCAGGTGCCAAACACCATCAGTTCCTCTTGATTTCAGTGGAAAGTGCAAGTGTTCAATACATCTGGTAAAACATCAGGCAGCTCACAGCAAAATGGAGCTGCAGATGCCAAATCACCTGGCTGTGGCTGCAGACCCAGGGTTCACATTGGGAAGGGACCAAACTGGTAGATTTGCATTTCAAAAGGAGCAAAGTAAGAAGTCAAAAGGAGTCCACAGCAGGCTGCCCAGGGGGTGGTGGGGTCACCATCCCTAGAGGCGTTCAACAACCATGGAGATGTGGCACTGAGGGATGTGGTTAGTGGGCATGGTGGGGGTGGGCTGGGGTTGGGGATTTTGGAAGTCCTTTCCAACCTGAATGATTATGTGATGCTCTGAAAATGCTGACCCTGGTGGAAAACTTTAGGCATCTAAGTTTGGAAATGCTGCCTGGAGACTTTACACATCCTTGCCCTGCTCAAGCCATTGGGAGGCGTGCAGTCTCAACGCTGCTGCATGGGAATAGGATTTAGTTGTTGGTTTTTATCATAAATAAAGATGAAAGTTTGGAGAAAGGAGAGGACCCAGGCACCTACAGTGACAAAGAAGCTCAGAATGGAGGATACATGAGGAGACCTGACAGAGGCAGCCAGTGGGCACACGGCTGGGAGGTTGGCTGCACTGTCCCACATTGGAAAGCACCAGCCCTCCTAAAAGTCCTTGGGAAGTGAGAGTTGAAATGGCCTTTTAATGCATGGCACTTAAGCCATCTTTCTAGTTCCCTCTCCTCCCACGCTGCAATAACAACACTCATCACAAGCTGCCCCTTCCACACATCCACCTTCAGCCCCACTCCCTCCCTCTCTCCCAGTTTTATGCCACAGGAGTAAAGAACTGGGGGTGGGAAGTGCAGCAGGAATCAAAGCGACCTTATCACTTACACATATCATTTGAAATTCGGTAAAGAGAAAACTGAATAATTTCCCACAACCTGAGGGCAGCACTATCTTTCATCCTGACTTGTTCTACTATTTACAAGAAAAAACCTGCATAATTACCAGAGCAAATGCCACGTCACAGCCTGCACCTGCTATAAGTAAGATAGAGAACATGTTTCTGAAAGTAATAATTAAATAAAGCCATCCATCAGTCAACCTCGTGTAGTTCTGTAGTTTCTGTGTGCTTTAAAAGGAGCAAAACAATGTATTTGTGCAATGAGCTTTTCCCTCACATTTTTAATGGCAATTATTGCATGTTAACTAGCTTTTGTAGGAACGGTGAAGCAGATGGATGTGGTCTGAAAAAAAAAATAGGCAAATACACCCACTGGAAAATCAAAAAGATGAAAATGCAAAGTCACTGTGTCTGTAGTTGTCTGTATGATATGAAATGGTTCTTTTTAGACTCTGCATCTGAATATTCCCAATGGGAATGTTATTATAAAAGACAACAGGTTGTTCCAGCGGAACTGATCAAAAAGTGTGATTGTATTTTCAGGCACGGTCCCATGATGGGACTGACAATCCTGAGCTAAAGAATTATTTTTACCCAGCAGCTATCTCTCTAGTTGAAGAGCCATCTGAGAAGAGACAAAAGTGCTTGAAATTCTGGGAAGCAGTGAGAGGGCACCAATGTAAGGAGAGGAGTGACTGCGGGGAAGCATCTTCTCTTCTGTTTTTGTTACTCCTTTGAGCTTACTAATACTGCTGCCAGATCTGGCAAGCACAGTGTCCCTTCCACACTGAATTCAGAGAGATGATTCAAGTTCTCGCTGGGGCTGTGCTAGGTTTATGATGCAAAATTTCATCCCAGCCCAAGCCAAGGGTACAGATGTGTGATGAACCTTCCTGTGGATGATACAAAGGCTCGAAGCCTGGGCTCAGACACCTAGATGTTCCCCACATCTTTCCTTGTGCCTCTTCCTGCATCTCTTAGGACCTGTTCTCCCCTCTACCAAACTGACCTCTATGTATGTATATTCTTTTTTATATTGCACCTTAGCATACAAATGGGATGAGCAACTGGGTGGGACATTTATCCTGTGTCACCTCCAGAGAGGGGTTAATAGATGCTTCTGTAAGCAAGCTATGAATTCCTACAGAGTTAAGCAAGGCAACGATCCCAGCTCATGACCCCATTGAGCACTTTGAGGTTTACAGTTCATTTTTTTCCCAACTTGTGATGCTTAAAATTTTACTAAAATGGTCCAGGCTCTGCCCAGTGTGTTGAAAACAGTTGCCAATACTGTTTTAATTCACCACCTCCAGAGACCTCTCGGAAGCAGTTCTTTCCACTTTGGAAACCCTTGCTTATGAACAAGTAAATATCCAAATCCTGCCTTCAAAATGCTAATGACAGCTTTTATTGCCAATTAAGCCTTTAGAAAGTGCTGAAGGATCCAATCTTGGAAGACAGTATAGCTAAGAAGCATGTGTGAAAAGGCACCATATCCTAAACAGGAGGCAGCAGAAACGGTTCAGGAAGAAAATCCCAACAGGCAGCTCCTACAGGCAAACAGACCTCAAGAAATGCCCTCCATAATCACCTCTTCAGACAGCCAGGAAATGAATTCTAGGAAGGATTTACTTCCTTCCCTTTTCAACAGACTAGATATTAGGAAACTCTTCCTGAGATGTGCAGTGGTTTCTACTTAAAGAGCAATTTATTGACATTCCTAAGAGAGAAAGCTTTAATTCACAAAATATTATTCATCAAAATGATACAAAAATGGCAGTTTTATTCTGATCCTAATCTATAAAGCTTTTTGTCTATCTTTAAAGCTATGGTTATCTTGAAGTGCTTAGTCTCATATTCATTGCTTTTATAATTGGACAACACAGAACAATGGGAGATTTACTAGTTTATTAAGAACCAAAATGAATGTAATCCAATATCACCCTTTGTTGAAAGCCACCTACAAAAGAATTGCACGAGGATGTGAAATGAATAATCTTTCTTGGTTTCCTCCTCTTGAAAGTGCCTTTATAGTGCCTTTGCAGAGCACAATAAATGGCAATATGTTATGGAAAATTACTACAAGTCTTACCAGGTAAACAAATTCAGAAGATTTTTGGGAACTGGTGCAGCTCATTTCTAACAAATGATTCCACAGAGGAACTGATTTTTGGAATGATGTTGATGAAAAGGGATTAAAAAAGGAAGACATGAAACCAACAATCTAGTTTCTGTTCTGCAGACAGCAATATGGTCATTCAATCTAAACTCTTCTGGTTATTTCTCTTCATTAAAGATGGACTGTGAACGGAACAATATTTCTAAATTCAGATACTAAGTCATACAACAAAAAGTAGGAAAATTTAGCACCAGGAAGAGAAACTGGAAAGAATTAACTTGGCAAAATCTATTCCATCCCCTTTATGATTACCAGTCTTTTAAAAATCTATTGAATATACAACATTGAGGAGCAGTTAAATCTTCAAGGATAAGAACACTGGAAAAATGGGAATGGTATGTCCCAATGATGTATCTGACTCAAACAAAGGGATTTTGCCTTCTTGACAATGACAGAACAAGCTTTTCAAGTTCTGTATCTTGTGTAAGTTGTGAGGTAGGTGGAACAGGTTGAAAAAAAAAGAATCACACATCCAGTTTTGGGTTAAGAAGTGCTTTTTTTCTGCATTGGGCTCATGAAGTATCTTTCACTTCTTCACTACCTTGACCTCTGGAAGCCTGATTCAAAACAGAGGAGTAGCTGTCTATTGAAACACCCTATTATTGTTCAGCTATGACTTTAATTACAATATATTCTTCTCAGGCTCTAAAAGTGCTTTTAAAGAGAAAGAAAATGTCATGGTGCATATTCTACAGTCAGAGAAACTGAAGCCAAAAATGACGAAAAGTTACTTGCTCTGATGAACCAGACCCTGAGACCAGATCAGTACCAACTGTTCCCTGTTAGAAGGGAAGGGCTGTTCTCTGAAACAATCAGCTTCTGGGTTTCATAGCACGGCAAGTAATAAATACATCAAACTACTTCAGAAAGGCCTTCAGACAGGAATTGAGAGCTTCAGGGAGGAAATCAGAAAGCAGTAATAATAATAAGGTAATTATATTTCATTTACAGTTTTCGCAACGGTTCCAACTGTTATTCTTACCTCATTCTTCCACACTGTGAGCTTATAGTCTTTGCATCTCCTGGGTGGACATACAAGATGCTGGTGTCCCAAAGAGAGAAAGCTCTGGTTCTGCAAGGGTTTGTTTGCCCACTTCCAGGAGGGTCTGTGCTGTACATCACTGGAAAGCTGCGAAGACACGTGGGAAAGGCTCAGCATGCAGACTGTAAAGCTCAGCTTCTCCTTTCCTGCAACAAGTTTTGCAAATAAGCTCCCACTGCCACCAGACCCAGGCACTGAAATCCTTTCTATGGTGAAACTCAAGAGCAACATGCTGGGTTGGTGCCGAAGACTCTGCCAACCTCAGCCGTTACTGAGAAACAGATCCTAAGGGAATCTCCATGCAGTTACACCTTGGCCTGCCCCAAACGCCCCTCAAAGAGTGCATCACTTCAAGATCCCTCAGGGAAATAACTTCTAAGATATTTATAACGTTCAACATTTCTCACTGCCTGAAAGAATAAATAAACACTGTCAGTTTCCCTGCTTTGTTGCAGCTAATGGCAGGGCAGGACATCAATTGTTTCTTTCCTCAGGACTTGCATGCACCTCTGCTTTTCCCCATAGATGCTTTTTCTATGAAGGGTAAAAAAAAATGTTATGAATAAATTGAAAAAAGAAATGCTTGTAGACCCAAAAAAAAGAATGCATCTATTATAAAATAAAATCTCTTTTAGCAGCTATTAGAATGCATTAAAAATATTCACAGGACTCTCCCCTCCAGTAACGTTGCAAAAGCCATGCAAATAATAATTGTGGCTAAGTGCACTACAGTGACAGTCAATATTGTACTTCCCAAGCTAGTACTCATTATTCTTTATGGAACTCATGCATTTTGTGAAAGATCAAAAGATTTACATATCATATGGAGTGCTTTAGGGAGTGACTTGCTGTGCACTTTAAATGCACAATGTTCCACAGTCATTTAAATACAGATTTCATTTCTCTCTTCTGTGCGATATTAAATTTGAAAAAGGAGAGGGAGAGAGACGAAGTCAACTTGGGCACCTTTGTTCACATCATGAAACACAATTTTAATTTGGTTCCGATACAGAAGTTTAATATTTTTATGGGACGTTATTGAATAATCTGGTAGGCTTAGCACTGGCCTTTGCACAGGGAGGAGATGAAAGAAATCAATTTTTTTTTATGAGTGCTGCAGGCAAAATCATCTGCTCATCCATGCCCCAGAGAACGCAACAGACTTCTCTGCAGCCTCCCACTGCTTACCCAGTCTATGCTTGTGGGTGTAGGAAGAAAGAAGGAGCAGCAACCTATTTCCTTGCAGGGAGAAAGAGGGAAAACATTGGTATTTCTGCGCTGTACTAGACTGCAGGAGGAGCAACAGCATTGCTCGCGTGCCCTTGGGTGAGCCACTGCACACAGCCTCTTCTGTGCTACATGGAGACAAAAACACATTTTTACCTTGCCAGGATGTTGTGAGGATAAAGAAATACATTAAGGACAGCTGAATGGTCAGTTACTATGGTAATACAGCCACATGGCTGCACAGAGGGGCTCTGAGGCCATATTTGCCATGCCTGCGCTCTGCTCTACATATTCATGCACCCAAGACCTGCATGTGCCTTGCCTTTCTGCAAGGGCACTGAGCAAAGTCTCTCCTTCCTCCCTATCCTCCCTTAAGGTATTTATAGACATAGATGGGATTGCCCTGAAGCTCTCCTCACAGCACAGTTGCTCCAGATCCTTGGCAGCCCTACGCCGGGCTCTCTCCAGCGTGCCTAGACCTCTCTTGCACTGTGACCCTGAACTGGACCCAGTCCTCCAGGTGTGGCATCACCAGAGCTGAGTAAATGGATAAGACCACCTCCTTTGATCTTCTTTTGCCTAATGCAGCACAGTATATCGTCAGCCTTCTTAGCATCAAGGGCACAGTGATCCTATTCCACTGGGTGTCTACCTTGACTCCAGATCCTATCCTGTAGAGCATTTTCCCAGATGGGTGGCCCCAGAATGTACATGTACCTGGGTTTGTTCCTCCCCCGGTACCTAAGGAAAGGGTTAAGGGTACAACTGTCTGCCATTTGGGGTCTACTCCAGCAACAGGAAACCTGGGCAATATCCTTCAAGTCTGTCTACACTAGCAAGGTCACAAAAATGTATCCCTGCTCCTTCTATAAAGAAAGAAAAGAAAGGCTTCTAAATGAGTAATTAGCCCTTTATTTTTATGGAAGAACAGGAAGGTTTTCATGAATAGGAAATCTACCCAATTTGTTTGCTTCTGGTACATTCTGCATTATTTTCCGAATGAAGTGAATGAAAAACCTCTTTAATGAAGCATAACTATGTTGTGATTAAGGCTTATTCTGTCTAAATATTGACTCAGATAACATTTTCTCAGGATGAACAGACCATAACCCATGAATCTGGCATCAAAGCCAGGAAGATTAATAGGAAAGATGCATTTTCTGGTTGTCTGGAGAAAATTTTGATGTGGCCAAGGCAACAGCCAGAGACTTCTCTCATAATTTACGAGATCCAGCCAGCAAGTTTTTAAGAAGCTATAATTTTCTTGATCCATTGCACATTTGGAAGCTCAGGGCCCAAGTGGTTCTTTCCTTTGCTCTCTGGTTAGTACAGAAACAACATGAGAGCAGCAGGAATTTCTGTAAGGTGACCTCATTGTCTTGGAGCAAAGATGAACCATGGACTGTTCCAAGCCCTACTGAAGTATGACTGCTTGCTAGCTCTTCGACTTGCACCTGCAGGTGAAATCAGAATAAGTCAATTATTAATCCTGGCCTAAACCATCCAGGAAAGGAACAGGTTGGCTATTGCTTGGGGGAAGAATAGTCTAATTAGAAAAAGGGGTGCTTGGAGTGTTAGCTCAAACGAGAACACTCAATTCTCCTGGTCACATTCGGGCTTCCGTCAATTTGCATTGTGCAACATTTTCTCTTTCTCATTCAAAAAGCAAAAGTCTGTTTTTCTTTAATAAATGAGATTTATTATCGAGAAGGACTGTATTGCAAGGGAAAGTGTCTGAAAGATTTTCATTTGAACCATTTAACCCTAGATCAGACAGGATTCTGTCTTGATAAAGACAAACAACAGGAATGAATCCTTGCCTCACACAATGTTTAATGAGGGAAGGCACAAAAAACCATAAAGAAAACCACAAAAAATACAGTAAATAAAGCTGTAGGGAAGAACACCAACCAGCCCGCTTCCTAACAGCAACACCATTCCCAAGTCCCCAGATCGGAACTAAACATAAACACTAAACCTTCTGCACAGCAATGAACAGAACGTGATGTAGACAAAGAATTCAGGAACACGCTGTTCAGGTTTGAATTCATCCTAGTAGGATGTACTAAATTTCTCTTCTGCAGGTAAAACAGCCACTGAACCACAAGAGCTCTGTGCCAGGCTGGGGCAGGAATTATTAGAGCAATAGTTTACTTCTTTGAGATATGACTGTTCATTTTGGCTTTCAAAACTCTCAAAAGAAGAAACTTAATTTTGGGCATACCTCTAGGGTCTGTTGTGGACAACGGGATGGATTTACATTATGGCCTTCTTACAGAGAAAGGGGAAGGGCTGGTCCTATACTCCTTGGGCACTTGAGGAAGAATATGATTATCAAAAACAGATTGTTGTTATTTTACAACTCCTTTCTTCTCTCAATTCCTCATCAATAAAAAGAGTGCTCTTAAATCATGAAAGGTTTTCTTTGAAGAGGGAAATTCTCTTTCCAGCTGTGAGCTCTCTCATTCCTCAGTGGATATCGCCAGAGCAATGGATGGTATATAAACACTCCAGAATAGACATGAAACATTCAGAGAGTTTCCCAATGTGTTCTGCCATTGTATCTCCACCTTAATAGCCCAACTTTCAAATTTCAGCCCTCTTCCAACTGCAAACTTCTGAAAGTTGAGCTCTGCAGTTGGGAGGATTTCAAGATGGGCAGGTAGGAGACATGCAGGTTAGCAAATCATTTGTAAAAGGTAAAATTACTGTTCTCGGGGGGAAACAAGAAGAAAAAAGGACACAAAAAGAGGAGAGAGAGATAAAAAAAAATTAGCCAGCACATCTCCCAAACCAATGTCCAAAAAATCTTATAGCAATGCTTTGCCTTCCTACCAAATGCAGATCCCAGCCTTTATTTTGGACTCTGCACTGTGACACTGGGCTTTCCTTTTGCATGCCACAGTGAAAAAGAGCTAGAAATAAAAAACCAAAACAAACAAACAAAAGAAAAACAAAAAACAACAACCCAGAAACACAAAGACTAAAATTAAAGTGGAAGTGCAACGGGAGTATGGCAGTAGTGGTGTTAATGCTGAAATATTCCCTGGGAGTACGAGCTGGCAAAGGTAGTGGACACCCAGATATTTGAAATGCAGCCAAATAATTTGGCACATCTCTTACTGGCACAAAGCAGTCTTGGTAGAGCTTCCTACTGCTGCTGGCACCTTTACAGCTGTCTTTCTTCATCTTGCTCTGCCCACTGCAGCAGCTACTCAACAGGTGTTTCCACAGACACAGGGTGTTTGGCAGCAGTAACCCTTCAATGCTATCGCTGGAATACATTTTTCTCCTTCTCAACAGCACTGCTCGGGTCCGTTGCCCAGAGGCCGGCATGGCAACGGGCACAGCTGACCAACTGGGTTTGGGAAAAGAGGGCTGAATGTTTGGGTGGCCAGATGTACAAGTCAGCAAGGCGGTCAGAGAACATCAATGCTTGGCATGGCCCTGGGAAGCTGAGTGATATTTTGCTGGTTTATCTGGAACCCACCTGCAGCTCACCCGGGGTTTTCATGCTGTTTGTGCTCTCACCCCAGAACTTCTCAGCCCTGCCTCCATTTTCTTCACTGCAAACAGATCCTCAAAGTTTTGCACTTCCTGGCTGTGATTTTTTTTTTCATAAGGATGGAGTATTTGATCAGATCGTGGTGGATTTTCTTTGCCCAACTCTACTCAGCCTTCAGTCCAGATGCTCTCACAGAGGAAGACAGATTTTCTCCAGGGTTTGAGTAATCCTGGCAACTGCAATATTCCAAGGCTGAAAGAACCCAGAGAGGCTCAGAGGAGAGTCACATCGGAGCAGAGTTCATGTGAACATTAAAGCTAGCAATTGTAGTTAGTCATGTCTTGTTTTCTTCCTTTTGAGCTTACCTCTGTTGCTTCTTGGCTGTGGTCTTTTCACACACACCAAAGTTGTCTTCCTCCATATGCAGTCCACGGTTTTCTGAGTGTCACCTTCTTTAGGTTTCTGATGCATCGTAAATATGGGAGAAACAACGTCGAATATTTTTTTCATAGGAATCTATGCAGTGCCACAAAATAAGATGTTAAAAATGTCTTTTACTGACGTATATACAAATATACACACATATGAGCACCTAAGTATAACCGTGATGGTGCAGCTCAAAGGTCCATTACTTACATTCTTCGCCACCAATAGCTGCTGAAAGCAAATGGCTGAGGATGAACTTATGAATAACGGAATCATTGAAGGTGGAAAAGTTCTCCAAGATGCCCAAGTTCAACCTCATCCCATCCCCATCATGCTCACTGCCCACGTCCCTCAGTGCCGCATCTCCACAGTTCTTGAGCACCACTGGGGATGGTGACCCCACCACTTCACTGGGCAGCCTGAACCAGACTAGCACACATGAAACTTGTTTTCCCAGTGAATAAAAAATTTGCAGCCAAGAAACTTTGAAGCAAGAGGAACTTGCTTAATAGACTTTGCATGGTTGTTTTTTTTTTCTCCCTTGAATATATCTACTTGTGTTTTGAACCCGTGGAAGCTCATAGTATCCACCAGGTCCTGCAGTAAGGAGTTCCACCACTGAACAGCACTGTGTCTGAAGAACCCACTTCCTTTTGTTTATTTTGAGCCTGTCACCTAAGGGTTTAATTAGGTGTCCCTAAGTCTTAGAAGAGAGATGGTATGATGAGTTCCTGTCACCTTGCTTCCACAGCAATCATGATTTTACAGGTATGTCCTCTCTCTGTCCACCTCTCTTTTCTACAAAGTGATTGACGTGGAATTTCAGAAATGCAAGCATGGACGTGTCCCAGTGGACCTTCATTCCCTTCCTTCCCTAGGACATTTCATCTCTTGCAAAAGTCAGAGCGAGATTCAAACCTACATTTATACGTCTATCTGTAGATGCTCACTTTAAGCCACAGCAAGGACAATTAAAAAGCGTCTCACGTGGTCTCTGCCACAGAGTAAAACAGTTCATTATTTTTTTTGTCCGGAGCACTGTAAGCACTCACTTTCTGATTAGGACCAGAAGGCCGCAAGGCTGTTAAAGCCCTCTTTCCACTCTCCCCAATGTTGCCATTAATATGTAAAAGCTTAAGCTTGCTAAAGGGATTATTTCCCATCCTATCTGATTGTAAACTGGCATTTCAATGATTACATGTATCTTTTTGTCATTTTCTCGTAAAACATCTTATTCTTGAACAGCATAATTGGCCTCTTACTAATGTTTAATGAATGATTAAATCAGCATAAATGCAACATACAGCTCTACACGGAAGGCATGTTTGCAACCTCCAGAGCCACAGATATGTATTTTTGCAATATAGGTTTTAAATCCTTATAATTTTCTAATTATGGACTTTCTGGTATATTTCACATTAAATACATGGGAATGTAAATGTGAATTTTCCTCTATGAGCTCAGAAGCAATTCAGTCACTTTTCTTTTTTTTATTTTTATTTTTCGCAATTTCTAACCTACATATTAACAACACCTCTGTGGTTTTCATTTAAGTATATGAAATAATCTCCCCAAATTAAAAGCCAATTAAAATTACATAATTGCAGAGCTCAGGCAGGCAAGTCCTTGTAGAGATGGCCATTCACAGAACACTTCTTTACACTGACACACTGCATTAACCAGCCCTGCAGAATGATTGTGGCTAAGGAGGCCAAGTGAAATGAAGCAAGAATCATCTATCCGAGTGGAAAGAGGGGTAGAAAAGTACTTCTTAATAGGTGCTGAAGGGAGAAACATGGGAAGACCCAAATTCCTTTTGCTGAAGTGCAGTCCTGTGTCATGGCAGACGCAGCCCAGAGAGCTGGGGAAGCATCAGTGATCCCATCCAGGGCCATAGCAGAGCAGCGTGTCTTATTCAGGAGGGATCCCTCCATGTGAGAAAGCACAGGGAAGAGAGGGTAGGGGAGATGGGAATTTCAGTCTTCCAAGAGAAAATGGAAAAACATTCAGCTTTCCTTGTAGAAAAATGGCAGGGGAGTAAGCACAACAAGGCAGGGAAGCCTATTCAGACAGAAAACTGGCATCAGCATGAGTGTATATCAAAACAAGCCAAGTAGTTTCAGGGTGGAAGTTGAAGCTCCCAAGCACTGAGGTCCTGAAGCAGCACTTTGAAAGATGCTGCAGGGCCGAGAAAATGGACAGGTTTCAAAGGGAAGATGGATGTGAATATGAAGAGGAATTAGGGATCAGTTTTCCCTTCAAAACTATGATCTGCATCACTCAGGAAGAAACAACAACAGGAAGAGTCTGTCAAAAAGATAGCATAATGCTTGTTAAGTAGATATGCCAACTTGCTTGGGCCGTACAACTCTTCTAACAGGGCTGAAGACATCGAGCTATGCCAGAGCTGAACACTAGGCCCTCCAGCATCCTTCAGGCCCATTCACATGCCATGCACTCTGTTCTCCTCCAATTCCATTTAGAGAACATTGGATTACAACTCGGGTTTTTGTGGGACAGTTGAGGCTCATGAGAGGCAAAGTCTGTCAGATGGATCCATCAAAGCCTGAGGTTTTGTTCGAGAGTAACACCTCTGCAAACGTTATCATTCCAAACACAGGCTGCTGCCTGTCCTTGCAGCAAAGTTCTGTATGAGTACCTGCCCACAAGTCACTGAAAAGGAGTTAAGTTATGCCAGTAATAGTTTGCAAGTGCTTACGCAGGCAAAAATGGTGCCAGCATGTTCAAATTAAATGAACACAGGCAATGAAGAATCACCACTGTTTATTCCCAAAGCAAGTGAGGCTCACAAAAAGATGTGAAAATGGTTTAAGGTAGATGTGATAATTCATTTGAAAACAGGTCAGCAAACAGCATGGAAATTTTCTCATCTTTCTCTGGACTTCTATCCAAGAAATATCTGTACAAATGAGGTTTTTTATCCAACCAGCCCAGTGTTGTGCTCATACAAATGGCTTCTCCCTCCTGCTTCCCAACTGCTGTGACTATTCCTCATACATTTTGGTCTACAGTTTGGTATTCAGGTGCTCCTGTGTGGAACCAGGAGTTGGACTCCATGATCCTTGTGGGTCCCTTCCAACTCAGGCTGTTCTATGATTTGTATGGCATCGCTCCCTCTTTCTGACCATTACACTCCTTGTCCATGGAGCCCTGCTAAGAGGAACTCTGTCTGACATCCTGCTGCATCACGTTACCCACCCACCTCTTCATTGCCCCCATCTGCTTCCGAACTGCAGCATACTCCCAAAGGAGTAAAGAACAAGATACTTGAGAGGTGTGTTTTGATGCCAAATGTGAGCAAAGCAACTACAAAATCTTTTTGAGCTACCTCAGTGTCCTATGGAGGAAATTTTGGTCTTCCAAAAAACAGGTGGGAAATTTATTTTCCCTTTTTCTGAGGAGTTTCAGTGATTTTTCAAAAGAGTTAGGGCAGCCTTACCCGGAAATAACACGGTCCAACTGGTATTTCTACACCTCACCCAGCTACAACTGCACCACAGACTGAGGCTGAGTTTGGCAAACACTTGCCTGGTCTCATCATCTGGTTTACAAAAATCATGGAGGGATTTTGCATGGCCACAGACTGGTAGACTTTCAGTTGGCACCAGAGCGATTAACTGAACATTCCTACCAATCACCAAGACTAAGTTTTACAGCTCCCAGCAAAACCAGACTGAATTCATTAATTAACATTATAAGAAAGAGAATGCAGGCACTGAAACATCTGCAGATTCACCCATTAGAAAGAGTAAAATGTCCAAGCAAAAAATTTGAAATTACACACTACTTTTGTTGTACAAAACCACAACTCAAGGATAAAGGTGTCACCCAAAACAACTAAAAATTTCTGTCTGATACTATCAGGGCAATACCATAGGCTGAATCTAGTATACCAATTTTCAGCATGAATGCAAGTCATTTGGTAAATAATAACGTAAACCACAGAATTCCCCTTTTCCCTCACAGTTCAGCTCTGAGTGCTGTGGTTGCCTGAAGAACCGCCCTGCAACTGCCACGGACATGCTGAAATGTCCAAGGAGGATGTTCCTAGGAAAACACAAGGAAGAGAATTAGAGTTGAATATCTGAATAACAAGCTTTCCAACCTAATTGCTGCAAGATTCTTTACTTGTGTTTTGTATATTCAAATAAGCCGATCTTGTGTTTTAGGAAAATAATGGTGATTAAAAAAGAAACAATCATGCAGTGTCGAACTCCTTCAAGCATACACTGATCTGTCACTAAGGAAATCCTCATGAGACATGTTTGAGGGCTTCACATGAACCATAACTGAATCTACTAAGCTGCTCTGTTTGCATTCTCTGCCACAGTACAGTGGTTTCAGTCAACACAGATACCTGGAGACAACTGACTTCAAACATTGTTTATTGAGCAAACATCCACCACACAGCTCAAAACACAAAGAAAGGGAAGGGGAAAAGATGGGCAAGTCCTCCTGTGAATGTGACTCAGAAGGGACACACATCAGCCAAGGACAACAAAGAGTCAATGGGAAATATTGTGTTCAGGTTGGATATTAGGAAAAGTTCTCTGAAGGAGTGGTGATGGAGTGGCACAGCTGCCCAGGGAGTGGTGTGGTCACTGTCCCTGAAGGTGTGTGAGAGCCATGGAGATGTGGCACTGAGGGACATGGGAAGTGGGCACGGTGGGGATCTTGGAGATCTTTCCCAACCGTAATGAGTCTGTGGTTTTATTGATATAAATATTTGCCTAATGAAACCAGGCCAAGGATAAAATACCTGGTGTACCAAAATTCAGAACCACAGACTCTGCCAAGCCAGTCCTTAATCCTTATTATAATAAAGTTCTCTAGATGCTCTAGTTTCCACCAGAAAAGTCTTCGCAGCTACTGAGCATTCACCTGCTCAGCCAGGTCCTGAATAGCAGTTGTAGGAGCCTTATGTTGGATAGAGAAGAAACAGGGAGGCTTTCCTCAGCTAAAAACAAAAAGATGTGCTACTGGTTAACATTTTCTGTTACATCACCCTAGCATCCCACACTGAACCTGATGCACTTTCTGTAAATTCATTAATATTCAGAGAGAAAACGGCTCTTGCTTGCATGTTGAAGGTATTATTTTGGCAGATCTGAAAGAATACTTAGATATATATGTAGAGCAAAACAGTTTTTGGAGTAAAACCAGAGAGAGACTAAACTCAGAACATGGCCCAACACAACCTATTATCTTTCAGTCACTACCAACAGTTAACAATACCTTGAAAGACCTGGCTCCCAGCTCGGTGCTTACCTATTCCACACTTTCTTCCAAGCTGCCTCATGCCTGTGAGGACATTCTGGGTACGCATCCCATACTCTGCCCCCATCCCAAATCTCTTCTCCATGCTCTGAAGTCCAAGTTCATTGACAGCTATCAGACTGTTGGGCTACTGCAGTTGATGTCAACTGCTTTGCTCCCACCTCTCTATGATCCTCTCTGCTCCTGTGCCAAGATTTTCAGCTCTGTGGGGGAGGCAGTACCTACCCAAAAACGCCCCATGCCAGGCCTCTGATTTTGAGGGCCTGCAATATTATATTTAGTTATAAAGGTGGAGCTCAGCTTGAATCCCTTCCTATTTCCAGTGTTACAGCTTAATAGGACCGCTTTGCTCTTGGCTTATTCTTCAGCCCTTTTCCTCATATGTCTCAACCACAGTTCTGCTTAAATCACATGGAAGTATTTTGTTTTCTGGCCCTGAGAGCAGAAAGCCATGTCATTAGGCAATTTCTCAGTCTTTAACCATCGTGTTTTAGTTTCTGAATAACTCACAGTCCATAGTTATTCATTCACAGCACTTCTGTGAGAGGACACACTGTCGTTGTCAATGCTGTAAAAGCAGATGAAAGACACAGAGAGAGGCTAAGAGATCACACAGATGTATTTTGACCATTTTTCAAGAGGGTTACAGGTCTCTGTGTATCTGACAGACTAAGTGACTTTCCTGGAGAGAAGCACGGCATGGTAAAGCCCTCCTCTTGAAATCTCAGTTCTTCTACTGCTTTTCTGTTCAGTATGAACAGCAGAGCCTAGACAAAAAGACTGAAAATGGAGTGGGACAATGGAAACAGGACTGTGAAAAGGAAGGGTCTATGGAGAAATCCAGAGATGAAAACGAACCAGAAAGGAAAATATGGAACATTTAAACTCAGGTGCATTAAGGAGAACATTGAAAACTCTCTGAGTTTCCCTACACTACTTCAGCTAAAGGAATTGGCAACTGGAATGCCTTCTGTACCACCTACTAGGAGAGAAAATGCTACAGATAGATCAGATGACGCAATGGGTCATGAAAGAAGACAGTAACAAGAACGTATTATTCTCCACTAGTCTTCAGGAAGAAGAGAAACCTGGGCAAGATGCCGGCACATCGAGAGGAAGACTTGACACTGCCTCTCCTCAACACCCAGTTGGAGACACCGCTGAGTTGGGGGTGTCTATGGGACAACCTTGTGCACCTCTGTTTTGGAAAATTTTTGCCCCCCTTCCCTCTCAGGGAAGCAGGAGAAGCAGTTGGGCAGAGGTATTGCAGAGCATTGCCCGTGACCACTAAATACTGACAAATCCTCTTTTAACAAAGAATTGGTATCTGGACCTCAAATCTCTTCAATCCCAAACTTCAGTCTTGCTCCCATCAGCCCCCTCCCTCCCT
>VXAB01005373.1:0-41985 GCA_013399175.1 Odontophorus gujanensis
CCGTAAACCGTTGACAGTGACATAAGTGATTAGATTTTGTGGTTCTGAAAAGATATGAGTGTAAAAGATCAATTTTCCTGTATTCAGAGTACTCACAGTGTTTTTCTCCTGTGCAGATTTTCATAGTCTTTCTAAAGATTTGAATTCCTTCGGTCACATTTCTTTTAATGAGGGTAACGATTGGAACTTTATCTCATCTGGGTGTGGTGAAACCTGTACAAATATAATGCATTTAAACCTCCATCAGATTTGGTTGAAATCAGAGGGTTCAACAGTTATTTAAAGAGCATCACAGGGTGGACTATTTATACATATATATTTATTTATGTATATATACACAAATATATATACATATATATATGAAATCTAATCACGTACACCTTATTTCTGTAGAAAATCTGGGTAAAATGTAAAATATATCCAAATAGATTCAGCCTGGTGAGCCAAAAAGTGCCAAGTTTAGGTTTGATTAACAAACATATTTTATTATCCAGTTTTTGGTAAATATCATTGCTGTTATAGAAAATCCAAAAAAGTGAAACATTCAGAAAATAACTCAAATGTTGTGGTTTAACCTGGTAGGCAGCTCAGCACCACACAGCTGTGTGCTCACCTCACTGATCCCATTGGAATGGGGGAAAGGAATGGGGAAAAAAAAAAAAAAAATAGAATTCATAGGTTGAGATTAATACTCTTTACTAAGACCTGAAAAAGGAAGAAAAATAATAGTAATTATAATAATATGTGTATGTATATTTACAAAGAATTGCTCGTCATCCGCCAACTGATGCCCAGCTACTCATCAAGCACCTGCTGACTTCCCCCTGGCCAACTCTCCTCAGTTTTATAGATTTTTCACATGATGACATACTCCGTTGGCCATTTTAGCTCAACTGTTCTGGTTCTGTCCCTTCCCAGCTCCTTCTGTCTACCCAGTGCCCTTGATGAAGTGTCCTTGGCTCTGTACAGCCCTGCTCAGCAACAGCTAAAACATTGTGTGTTATCAGCATTGTTTTTCTCTCAAAGCCAAAACATAGCATCATACCAGACACTACGCAGAAAATAATCTCTGTTAAGTGGAAATGAGAACACAAAATTACTGATTTAATGCCAAGCATCCAACTTTGTAACTTATGTTCATTTTTCCTAATTTTAGCCAATTGGGAATGAAATGAAGAAAATGGGAAAGCAAAATAATAGTCAACATATATATATATTTTAATATAAACATTTGATTTCTAGGAACCTCTTCAAAAATAAACATGAAGATTATTACCACCTCAAATCTTTCCTTGATCTGGATCAAGAAAGTATCATTATCATTTTGCCTGCAATTATGATCTCTGACAAATATAGTGACAAACATGGAAGCTTCATGGGATAAGATTGTGAAGTTATATTAAAGGTTTGTAACTTGAATGTGCAATTCATCTCATTTAATATAAACTGTGTATAAAGCAGCATTCAAAACAAAACAGCATTTTTGGCTGTTTTCAGTCAATGAAAAGAAGGGCAGGAACCTCCAGAGCCAGACTCATTTAATCGAGGGTTGACATCTAAGATGAATGGGGAGAAGCTACCTCTGAATCAGTTCATCTTTCTCCAGTGACAGTAGAGGTGACTGAATGGCAACCTATGACTAGAAATTCAACTTTGAGACTCGTAAGGTTAGCTGAGGTGAATCCTACTCTCACAGACCAAAAACTCCCTTTTGTCTCATAGAAGTTGCTTTTTTACTTCCCTTTTCTGAACACCAGACATGCATGCAGTGTTATAACTTTCAAATTCATAACTACTGCAGAGAAAACACAATTTTTCCTCTGAAAATAGAGATATACATACCCAGGGCTTCTTGTATGTGTACCCTTCACAATACCTTAAGACTTGGCTGATAGAATATTTTAGATTTTGTTTCTTGCCTTTTTTTATCAAATCATTTTTTATCAGTCAAGCCATGAAATACATATCTGTCCCCTCTTACTCAAGGAAAACCCTGTTTCCCACTGTCTGTTTTTGTGTTTAACTCCTGTAATTACACGATACTGTTGGATTTATGTAATGCTCTATTTTCTTCTTGTCTGAATAACAATAAACAGAAACAACCCTTGCCATAAATTATTGTGCTCACAAGAGAAGCACAGGGGCTCATCTTGCAGAACCATTTCAAATTGGAGAAACAAACTGAAACAAACCAAATCTGATTGAACCAAACCGAACCTTACCATGGAAAACATTCACCTATTATTCATTTATATTATTATTGCTGTTGTTATTTTAGTTTTATTCAAAACCTGACTAGACATGATCCTAAGCAGCTTGCTCTATGTGACCATAGCTGGGGTTCTGGGAGCTGGGGTTGGAATGGGCAATCTCCAGAGGTGTCTTCCTACCTTATCGATTCTGTGATTCTATGAATTAAGGAAAATACTACATGCTGTGTGAAATATGCACTTTAAACTATTTGAAGGGAAAGACTGAAGGGTGATTTCATTAGAATGTTCAAGTGTCTTCATGGGAAAGAGAACAGTCACTAAAAGGGCTCTTCAAGTGGAGAAGAGCAAAAGGACCATAAACAAAGTAAGATAGTTCAGGTGAGTAAAGAAGGAAACAGTGTGAAAACTTCTCACAGTGAAGATGGGTTAACCAGTGCTTGATGTATATTCTGCTGTTTTCCCAGAAAACATGGCTTATCCAAACATGAACATTTTTGTTAAATATGAGTTGCTCATCCCAAGGGCATGTACACCTGCCTAAACTAAAAAGACCAGAAAGATAGGGGAAGCTCGGTTGGGTGGACTAAAATTCAGTTACACCTACATTCTGAAAGAGCTATGTTTGTTAGCTGAAGAGAATAAAATGAAATACAAGAAATGGACTTTGTTCAATCCCCTTTAGACATGTGCATTTTCATTACAGATTCAGTGACAAACTTTCTTCCTCCTGGCTATGCTTAATGGGTTACCAAAACTGCCTGTTGACATTCTGTCATTTTTTAAGCAAACAGCATGGTCTTTGGAAATAATGGAAATAAGAGTTTCAACAGCTGCTCACAGAATCATAGAACATCCCAAGTCGGAAGGAACCCACAAATGTCATCAAGTCCAACTTCTGGCTCCACACAGAGCTGTCCAAAATTCAAAACCAGTATTTGTGTTGCACGAACTCCAGCAGCCTGGTTCCATGACCACCACTCTTTGGTGAGGAAACTTTTCCTAACACCCAACCTGGACCTTTCTCAGTGCAGCTTCATGTCGTTCCCATGATACAGTGATGGATGCTGGAGTGTAACTGAACTGAAAAGGACATTACACAGTGACATGGAATAGCAATTGTGCTCTGCAAGAAGATTCACTCATGGGTGTCTTTTTTTAATCAGATGACTGTCTCATAGCTGATACAATCAAAAAGTCAAATGCACATACGGAATGGGATTTAAATAATCGTAGGAACAAAAAGACGATTCACAGCATGGAGCCACCTCCTGAACTTTCAGTCCAGTACAGAGGAGGGAATTTCCCCAAGAGGAAGATACACACACCATTCCTTTGTAAGTGCCATATAATATGTCAGAATAATATTTTTTCTGTAGTGAATATATCTGCCGGCATTAATATTAACATAGTGTTGCTTAGCTTCACGTAAGCACTGCTTGTTGGCCAGACCTCAAAGTTGTGATCTGAAATCCTGAGATAAATGAGACCACAGTGGAACCAGTGAGTGTCAATGAGGCTGAAGACTACACTAAACAATGTTGACTTCTTATTTAAACTGTGGCTTGGGGACTGAATGAATCAGACCTCCTTAGCGACAGAATACGTGTCCTTTCTCAGCATAGTAAGGAAAACAAATAGATACTGTTTGTTTTTAAGGAGTGCTCTTTGGTCTTTCATTCAAATACTGACACAAAAAGAGGATAACAGGGTTTCTACTGTACTGCTTTCTCTCTGAGGTACGAGCGGGCTCATGACAAGACAAATGGGAAGAACCACCTTTCTCTACGCTGTCTGTCACACAGAAACAATCATTTCTACTGAGTGCTTACGGTTGTTTCCTGAGCCCAAGGGCCAAAGGTGAGTCTTTCACTCCCATATATGCAGCATTGAACCTTCTGCTAATGAGGGCACCACTGAATTTCTTCAACTCATCTTGCTACATCCAACTATACCAGGGAGTTGGAGCACATTCTCCAAAATATATTTCTACCAATCCTATCATTTCTGCTTAGCGCAATGAAAACACAAAGGGAAGCCTCCATGCTGGTAGGATACAAGCATCTGCCAACTGTTAACTATTTGAGAAGATGACTGAAACAGGCCATTGCTCTTCCCTAGAAATAACAGCTTGGCTCTGTAATTACTCCTCATAGCCAAGTGTAGTAGCCAAGAGTCCATATTTCCATAGCCAGTCCCAAAGCAGTTGGAGTCATTCCTTTCCTTTAATACTTTTCCTAGCTCTATCAGTTTAAACTTTTGGGAGGTTAGTACAGAGAATCTGCCTCTGGTTTATCTGCTTTACATCTGTACAAGGGTATTTCTGGTCTGGGAAAATGATAATCTAGAAAATGAAAACTTAGTTGAGCAGCTTAAAAATCTCTTGACTTCTTTCCTTTAGTAGGCTTGGGTTTTGCATTATAGAAGACACTAAATTAGGTGCCTATTTTAGTGTAACTAAAGTTTTTATAGTTAGATTCTATGGGCTGCAAAATAGTAGCACATATCTTCTCCAACCATGCTATAAGAAACTCCTTAGCTAAAATGAAATAATCTCTGGGGCTAAGTTGTCTAACGTACTTTTGGTAAAGGAATCTATTCAAGTCTTTGAGCCTTACTTTCTGCAGAAATATTATTTATCTTCATGAGGGAAGTGTAGATGGTTTGAACTACTATATAGGAGCCTTACAAGGAGACTGCATAGTGCATATTCAGGACACTGAAACAATGGTGTGACTGTTCTAAAAAACTGCTGAGCAGTTGTATCAGAAGGGGAGATATGTAGTTTGCATCATGTGGGGAGTCCTACTCACAGGAGCACTGCAGGACTGACAGTGGTGTCTCTTTGACAGATTTAAAAGAATGTAAAATCTCTCTGTAGTGAGAAACTCTTGTTGAGTCAGTGTGTTGGTGCAGTGTTCACTCCTTCATACTTGCCCTCCTTGCCCTCAGCCTTTCTTTGAAAGTACTCAGAACCATGAAGTCTAATGGAAGAAAACACAAGGGTTAATTTGTTGAGCAGCATCATAGCTCTTGTACATTAGTGAACAAAAAAGGAAACTCATTCTAGTTGCAAAGTGGTTCCAAAAGGGAAAGATTTGCACAGGGCTTTATAGCACAATACAGTGATATTTAGTTAAAGAGTGTCCTTGCGGGTTACAGCATAAGCAAGCCAATCGAACTCATAATCCAACGATGCCCAGTACTAAAGAGAGAATTAGCTTACATTTTAAGACATCATTAAGATTTAAATTGAACATTAACTAACAAAATATGGGCCATTTTACAACATCTGATTGCTGCTCAATGTCTCTGATACCAAGTTATGATGCTATTACTGCAGATAAAAACCAGTTTAGTATGAAATTTTGTATTGAAGTGAGAAAGCAAGAAGAGAAAGCAAGAAATATGGTTATATGTATTCATTACTGTGATTTTATAAAGGCAGCTGCAATTGAAAGTTGAGCAGAATGGAATCTTCCCCTCACAGTATATTAACATTTTAAGAAAATTTAATCAGTTTTTAAAATCCACACTGTGTTTAGCTTTGAGAAACCCCTGCATGTGAAATCTCCCAAAAGAACAATATTTTTTTTTTCCATTTCTTCTTGGAATATATATTTTAAGCCTAGATTCTCATTTTAGTAGATAGGAGAAAAGGATGAAGGCTATTGCTAAGCAATTTATTAGAATGCTTTTCATATTTCAGATGAAAACTTGCACATTTCTTGCATTTTATGTCTTCTTCCTTCATATGTCTTCTGAAAGCTCAGCTCTTCTTTTATGGCTATGAGGGTCTCTTATTCTTACATATGTTGACTAGAGTTTGACCTTCCTGTACAGTGTAGCACTGCCAAGTGGGGCTGTCTGAAGAACAAAGTACTTGTTGGTATGAATGGCAATGCAAGAATCTCCTGAAGAATGTTAAAAAAGAGACAGAAGAAGAATGGTATTCCTTATGTAAGATATCTATATTGCCACTACCAGGTTCCTTCAAGAGTTAAATATATTTTGGTGCTTAGCTATGGTAACTGCATTCATTCAGACAAATATTCTCTGTTATTCTAAATATAAGGTAAGCTAGTTGTAGGAGAAGGAAATAGATGGCTTTGATGCTATACAGAGTAAGAATAAGTAAATGCAATGCAAATAGGAAAATCAAGTCTAAGTCCCTAGTATCTCATTTACCTATACGATGACTTATGTACTGAGCTCCTTTCAGGGCTCCATGATGTTCACTGATACACAGTTTTAGAAAAAATTCTGCTCTACTTTTCCATTCAGCACTGTGAGTGTTTTCTATCATCATGCAAGCTGTTTGTTTGGAAGGCTGAACTTTCTCTTTGACACATTTTATTTCCTTGAAGGCATGTTCATTTTGAAATTTTCAAGGTTATTTAGCCAAATTTCTATTTGATCTGTAATGGTTTGATGAACATACTTTATCAGCCTTGCATAGCATTGCAAAGTCATGCACACACATCACTTCAAACACTCTCAGATTAGTTCAAAACCAGCAGGAAGAATCAATTCTACAAAACCTTCGCTCCTTTTCACTACTTGTAAATTATTCCTTCAGTAATGAGAATGAAATATTTCATCTTTGTATTTTCATACAAAACACCAATAGATCTCAGTGGATGGGAATCTGTTTTTATTACATGGTGGTTAGATTTGCCTTCAAATTGTTCACACTGCATTGGCTTTTCAATCACACTATTTCTTTGAAGAAGAGTTTCCTTCATTCTGACTCTTAGAAAATCAAAGTGACTTACCCTCTTCTGCTTCTAAATCAATTTTTTTCAGGAGAATGACTGAAATGGCCTTGTTTTTTGAAGTGGTTGAGCTCCAGTGCATGGGAGCTACAGGTGTTTAACAGTGATAGAAACTCAAAACATATTTGCTATAGAGTCTAACTATGGATTATGGAACCTCACTTTAAGCAGGAATGCTTTGACATTTCAAACTAATAATACTGGGAAGGTTTTTTTTTTTTTTATGAATTATTGATTTTTCTAGAAATAAAGTCTTTGACTTTGGAACGGGGAAGGAGATCTCTGGGAATGAAATAAGTTGTATAAACACAGCTAATTAGACTCCATATTACCACTTCATTTTTCAGGTTTTTTCATCTAGTAACAGTGACACCGGCTTTTAAAAACTGCACAGAAATATATTATGGAACTCCCTGAGCTTACAAAACAAAGGCTGCATTTGAACTGCCTACCTGCTGCCTCAAGCCTGTGCTAATTCTCAGACTCTCTTAGAAAGTATTTTGGAGCTTGCCAAAGCCATCTGGCATGGCCAGAACTGCACAAGGATAACTTAATGCTGCAAATTCACAGTACAGACAATTAATTTCCACTGCTAAGGAATCTTCTTTGAACGTATTAAAATTATAAGTATAGACAGAACCATAATGTCTGTCCAGATGTCCTAAATGATGTACTTTATTGATGTAATTTGTGCTGTAATTTCAGGTCACCTATGTGACAACACGCAGCATCCACACCACATACCATGAGAGCAACTTAGGTGTGAGTAACTGAGATGTTGAGGAAATAAAGCACAGCTTCTTTCTTTTATTCCTTTAAGTATTGGTGTAGAAAGTAGTTTTCATAGGTTGCCACTGTACCAAATGTAGTTATAGAAGTATCCAATGGACATAGAATTACATAACAGCTTTAGGACAAACTGGTTCCAGTCCCTTGCTGTGGGCTGGCTGCCACCCACTAGAACAGGCTGCCCAGGGCTCATCCAACCTGGCCTTGAACACCTCCAGGGATTTGCGTCATATCAAGAGTGTGTCTACGTGCAGAGATAGAGATGTCTGTGGAAGGAGACTGCAGTCCACCAAAGCCACCGCTGTGCTGTGGTAGGATTTTCTCCACTGATGGGAATGGACAGAAGGCACAGGCAACCAGCTTAGCTACACTGCTGCTGCTGGGAGACTGCACTAACTTCAAATTTACTCTTCCATATGTGAGAAATAACACTGATCATAGCATTGTTTCCACAACGGATGCTGTGACAAACTTTTTTATCCATGGGTTCTGTAGCTGATGGCACACACCTCTAGGATTACTTTTGGGGAAAATATGAAGGAGAAAAGAAAAAAAAAAAAGAAAGTGAAAGCTCTCTCTCATGGCTGTCCATGAGGAGGTACAGCAGAGCCTGAGCTGCAAGCTTCCTCTTACAGTGTCTTCAGGACATATTAATGATAAAGATGGTTTTCTACCATGCTTTCATGTTTTTCCATAGTATATCTTTAAATTTGCCTTCTTGAAGTCCCTCCTCCATGTTATGATGCTATTTGCTCTGCACTAAACAAACTCTCATCAGGCACAAATGATGTGCAGAGTTTGGATGTTTACTACTGTATGATAATAACTGGGGATTTAAATGACTTAATGACTTATCAGATCTACTATTTTATTAATTAAATCTTGTTTGTTTGTTTATTTAAACTAAAATCTACAAAAGAATGGATAGGAAGACATGAAAGAGGGAGGAAGGAGTGATTCTCACTCTGATGGTAATCTGTCCTGTGAGAAATCAGACATAAGGGTAACATCAAGGTTTGCAGGTGTAAGACCATGAGAACAACAGCCTGAGAACAGGAGGTAATAACACAGGAGAAATACTGTAGCAGCTGCTTTGGTGAAAGTGGCAGAGCTGCAAGCAGAAAGCAGACTGCAGAATGGCAAAAGGATGTTCCTTATGTATTACTCAGGAGATAATGTCTGCCCCTCACTCTCTGCTCCTCTCACTTTCTGCCTTATCTGATACTGCCGAAAGAAGCAGACGAGATGAAAATTTCTCCCACAGCTTAACAGTGTGCTCATATGATCCTAGTAATTTAAAGCCCCATAGTTTCATACCAGTGACAAGTAATTTTCTTCTGTGTTATTAAGAAATTTTCTTAGATTGCTTTATTAGATTTTATGCATCTGTCTTCTAAATTTATTGGATTTATGCGTATGCTGTGTTCACATTCACACAAAATGGCTGAGTCCACTTCTGTGAGACTTTGCAACAGCAGGCATATTCTCAGGGCAGTTGTTCTGTATTTAAAGTCTGTTCCTGATGAGTCTGTGATTTCCTCAGCATTTACCTTTTCTGCACCATCTGAGGATACAGACCTCTGGCTACGAGTGCTAGCAAACTGCCATTCCGAACCATAAATTTCATTGCAGTATTAACTTGGCATGTGTTTTGTATGGTAGCAATTTTCCAGGACAGTAAACTTTTCCAGGATAGTAAACTCACAATATCTCCCCGGCTGCAGTTACACACTCCAGTCTGCTGCCAGATGCTGCAGATCTTCTGAAGTCTGGCAAAATTCCATGTGATTTAGCAAAACTGTGGTTGGCTTGTATCATTTCTCTTCTTAAAATTCACTTTGAGATATTTATCACCGTAAGTCAAAGACATCAAGTTCAATGGAAAGAAAGCTGCAAATGCAACCTTAAGGATGCATCTTTGTTGCATTTTGGTGGGTATATAATCTCTTTATGAGGTTCAGTATAAGCCTATAGGCAGGAGAAGAAGAGCAGAGCAAAGAAAAGCATAGCAATAATCCCTCAACCAAGCGCAGGTTCTCAAAATGGAAGGTCTAACTGTAGGAAAGTATTGCTGTTTGAAGAGTTGATCATGCAAGACCCCTCCCTACACTAAGGAGAGGAAGAAGGAAGAGGAAACGATCCCAGCTGAGATAGAAGAAACTTATTTATTAAAAGGAGTGTGAGATAATGCAGAATACTTAAAAATAATAAATCAAATGAACCAAAGATAAATGGGAAGAGAGAGAGTCAGTCTGAATCTTTATCAGCAGGCCCTCACAGCTGGTCTCCTGGAAAATACAAGAGTTGTTCCCTACCACCTGGAATCAGAAACCATGTGGAGGCTCCTGGGAAATGCAGTACATCTCAGCATACCTCCTTGAAGAGTCAGAACTCAAGTGAGACTGCTAGAGAACTAGAAAGTACAGCTTGGCTGTGCACTGTGCTTCTGCACCCAACAGCCTGTAGCACGATGGCATGATATGTGATACTGATAAAACCAGGACAACAAGCTTGTTGGAATGTATCCAGCTGAAGAAGTGGGATTTTGGTGTCAATGAGGAGGGGATTGAACTTGATCATATTCAGAGATCCCTTCCAACTCCTATAACTGTGTTTCTGTGATTCTTTCACGCATTAAGGCCGGTGTGAGAGACAGTGGAAGGGCATTTACTTGCAAATTACCAGATTATGGTAGAAAGCAGAAATTTTTGGCAGAGTAAGGTTGGTTGTTTACATTATGTATGGAATAATACTCCTTGAAAATACAGGTGATGGGGAAGGTGTGTGACTGATTCAGCGAGAAAGAGTAGATGTGGTGCTGAGTGACATGATTTAGTGGGCAAGGAGGTGATGGGTTGATGATTGAAACAGATGATCTTAGAGGTTTTTTCTAACCTCAGTTATTCTATTATTCTATGACTATGAATTTGTGAGTGACAAGTAGTGGGAGAAGCTGTCAGCAATTGTGGCCTATATTTGATTGAGAAATGATAAATAATGCTGGATAAAACAAGTACTGAGAAGCTGGTCACAGTTGGAATAAGTCTATAATTCATCTGATTCAAGTTGTCACTGGTTATAATTACAGCTACACTACTTATTACATTTGTGATGCTGTAACAAATATATAACATATTGCATTAGAATGCACAGCATGCATAAGAATACATGAGGTTGGTTAATTTGGCTTGGGGACATATGATCCATTGCTCGTTGTTTAAAAGTGTTGTGCTGCTTTGCTGATTGTCACCCTGCCTGAACAAAGAAAAATGTAATGAACATTTCGGTGTCAGACTAAATACTTATGAAAAGAGAGAAGTGATCATTTTTGGAGAAGACAAACTGAAGAAAAAATGTAAAATCACTATGGGTCACATCACCTCCTCCTGCATACATCCTTTTTCTAATCAATTATGGAAATTATAACTGGAGAAGTACAGAGTAAAATTTATCATCCTAATGTCTGGGAATGTATTGTACTACAAGATCATCTTACTGCCTTTACCTCTCTCTGTGAACCTCTACAAATTGCATGTAGGGATTCCTGTGATGTTCTGCATTTTGGGATAAGGATCCCAGGGTTAATTAAGTAGAGAAATGGCTTTTGTGGCCATATGAAGGTTGGATAAAGAGAGGATGTATCTACAGAGAACATTATCGTGGTTGTAGGCAAGTATGTGTGGAAATTATGAAGATGAATTTTGTAGGGCAATTCAGTAAACAATGAACTCAATCATAATTCAATTTTCAATTCTTCAGCACTTCAGTATTTCATGCTGAACACAGAACAATGCTGATTTCAGGAGCAATTGGGAGGCAGATCTTGTTCTTTATATGCATCTCCTTTGAGTTGGTATTTGAAATTTTTTTCAGTACCTTATTGAGCAAGGGTATTTTAATGATTCATTCTATGATCCTTGCCTAGGATTACAGAAGGAACACCTTGTTATCATTTTCCCATCTCTAGTCTACCTGAGACACTCTCAACCTCTAAATATGATAGGACCAATGATTAGATTTCTGAAGACGTGCACTGAGGCAATGGCAAGCTGTTTATCTTCTACATTCAGGTCTTGCATCTCAGTTTTGAGAATTTTTATTATTAAAGTCATTTCTGCTTGACATTTCTTCTGTTACTAAGACAGTGAAGCCAGGTAGTATTAAACTTTGAAAAGCCTATTGGAAGTGGTGACCTCAATTCAAATGTTTTATTTTCTATAGCAAAAGAACTTCATAAGCAGCAGAATAGAACAATCAAGCCCACCCTCCGGTAAATTTCTATCTCTTTGTCTGATATCCAGGCTAGCAAAGACTCTTGCAGAAAGTATTCACATTCAAAATCTTTTTGTGAATGTTTGAGAAACAGATTTCATCTTTTTATGCTTCACATTGTATCACTTTGTAAATCAAATTAAGGACAGTGAATGAGCAAGTTGTGAATGCAGCTCTCTGAAAAGTAGTTGCTTAGGGAACAATACAGTAACAGTCAACTCCCAGTCTAGCAGATTAAGATACTTCAATATCCACAAACTGAATTTCAATGTTGACTCTGGAGAAGCTGCATTAAAAATGAATGGTAAGGCTGTGCAGGCCATTGGAACAATTAGGAATGGATGAGCATCTTTTCACTGTTCAGATTTTATTTTTCCAAAAATAAATTGTGTTCTACTTTGAGCACGCATTACTTCTAGGAAGTCTTTGAAGAGGCCTTGGAAAAAGGAAAGCATGAAAACAGTAACTGGCAGAGCACAACCAAAGCCAGTCAGCGTGCACTGATTTATACTACTGAGGGATCTGACCTGCTGCTCTTCAGACTCAGATTTACTTTGAAGTAGCTGTTACACAAGGCGTTGCTACTTATCACCTAAACTCCAGTAACGGCTTGCATGTGGGTGCTTTGCATTTGAAAATGCTGGATGGCTCAGTTTAGTCCAATTTCATCCAGATTAGATTAAATTGTAATTGTGTTTTCTGCATGCACTGCAAACACTGAGAGGATCTATGAGTAGTGACTGTGCTTTGGTGTTTTAACTTAGTCTGTCTTCTTAATACTGTAGCTCTACAGAGAGTGGAACCTTCAGATCAAAGAATCTGGGGCCATGAGATGAGTCTGACTCTGGATCACATTCTATGATTTGGTTAAATCTGTAGGTAGCAGAAGGTTGCAGATAGTAACCAGTAAACAGAAGAGGATGACATGCTGGTACCCTGAGCTTCCAAAGTAGGTAGTCTCCTGCCAGGATGCTTCTACACAATTTTTGGATTACCTCTTAACAGGCGGTTCCAGCCCCAGCTGCTGCATGTAAACTAGCACCTACTCTTAATGTGAAGTAAACATCATCATAAACAGTTAAAATCCACTCCTGTTCCAGTGTTCTAATTCTTAATTTGTTCTAACTCCTTTACTCTGTGGGTAGTCTCCCTCAGCAGTTCTCTCAAGAAAACAGTGCATGTTTTCTGCTCAGTATTTTAGTTGGAGGTCCATACATATCTTCACAAGGACAAGTCACTGATGCCCTTGGGGCAGTCCTGAGAAGCGTAATACATTTTCTCCTGACTGGAGGCTAAGTAGGCATTTTCATATATATTATCTGTTATTATAATTAATAGATGCCTCTATTTATATATCAGAACTGAACGGTGATGATAAAAAAATCACTTAGTGTTCAACATGTCTACATATTAAGTAAGACTGGGATACCTTGAGCCCCAAATGGCTGTAATAAATATTCCAACTTTTCCCTTGTCCCCTTCAAGCTGTCACACTCTCCTTTGTTCTGATTAATAGAATCAACCTTCTAAAGTTAAAGATAAGAAATAATTTAGAATGGCACAGTAGGATACCCATAGTCAATGCATATTCTGTTCAATTCAAAAAGATAGGGACATAAGAGTCATCAGAGTAGCTCTCAGTGGGTGATTTGAGAGTGTCAACAGGAAACTTTGTGAAAACCTTAGCTTTCATTGTTCTAGTTTTCACTTCTCCTGAGTTTCTTTGGAATCTTTCATCATGTTGACAATATTCTGTAGGAGAAGTTTGTTCATTCATTCATTTTGGATGTAACAAAGATATGGATCATCTTGGGGTCATGGAAGAGTTTGTGGATGACCAAATTCTCTTAACAAATCTTCAGACTTAATGCAGCTTTCTAAAACTCATGATTCCAACCTACAGTAACTGCTGCTTTCATATTAGTTTCTGTAAGTCTATCTATATCAAGTAGCAGACTAAGTAGATCCATGGAAATGTGTAGTCTGCCTATTACATATCATGTGCTAATATCAACTATGTAGTGGGGTTTGTAGGAAAATCCTTCCACACTATCATATTAATCTGTTTAAATAACATGTAGGTCTTCCTATACAGTAAATAAATAAAATCTGGCTTCTGGATAAAAAAAACAAAACAACAACAACAACAACAAAAAAAAACTGTTCAGAAGTCACATCCATACAAAAAGTAAGTAGAAAGTTGCACAGAAATTGGACTATGTGAACACACCCAGGCATTAATAACAGGTAAGATGAAAATAGTTAGACAGTGGCCATTAACTCATAGTTGCTGTTCTGTTAGAAATGAAATTCCATAATTACAAAATAGAGGATTTCTATGGTGTTTGTAAGGAATTTCCCATTGCTTCAGTAATATTTGTCAGCTTAAGACTGAGTTCATCTTCCACAGAATCATGGAATCATTAAGGTTGGAAAAGACTACTAAGATCATCCAGTCCAACCATCAACCCGTCAGCACCATGCCCAGTAAATGATGTCACTGAATGAGACACCTACCCTTTTCTTAAACACCTCCAGGGACGCTGACTCCATCACCTCCCTGGGCAACCTGTTCCAGCACTTCACCAGTCTTTCTGAGAAGAAATTTTTCCTAATATCCACCCTGAACCTTCTCAGGTGCAACTTCAGGCCATAACGTCTCATCCTATTGTTAGATGTTGCAGTGTAGAAATGAGTGGAGTTTAAATTCCAGAGCTTTAATCCTTAAGAAGACTTCAAGTTTTGGAAGAATCTATTTTTTCAGAATACAGAGATGATTTACGTCACCGTTTCAGGTACAAACATCTACTTTGCAGACAGTTGGATGAGAAATGACATAGCCTCTGTTCTTAGAGACTTTCTGAGTATGAAAAAAACATGTTATAACAGGGGAAGGATTGATTTGAAATGAACTGTTGTTTCCTGGCAAATTATGCAAAGGAAGAGGATTGAGTGAGGTGCTGCATTCATGGTTTGGTTAAAGTGTTGATGATGTTAGTACAAAGTACTGATGAGCATTCAGAGATCAGTGACACCTGCTGTTTTTCTGACTGCTTGTTCTTCAAAGCCAACACAAAGTTATTGCTAGAAATATCTGAATCACTGACAAAGAGATAACAATATAATTAGTCAAACTGTTGTCAGAATTGTTGTGCCTGGACTGTCATTTTTGATATTTAAATGTAAGAAGGTTTGTTTTCATGGGACTTAGACTTGTTTTGAGAAGAACAGTCCTTAACAGTAAGGGGAACAGAGGACTTTCTGTCATAACCGTAGCAAAGGAAACTGAAGCATGGGCAATTTCACAAAATGGTTAGTGCCAGGATAGACTCAGGGATAAGATTGACAGCCAGGTATTCTTATAAGGACAAGCCAAGTCTGGGAGCTAGAAAAGTCAACTCTAGTTTTAAGCTAGTTGTGGGGCAGACTGGTTGTCAAGGTTTGGGCAGTCAGGATGCTATAGAAGACACAAGGAAGCAGCAGGTTCAAGCCAAAAGCCAGGTTGTCACCTCTACAAGGTGACATTGAATGGTCAAGCAGGAATGAGGACATAGGACTTTGGAAACAGAAATCAGAGCAAAAAGTCAAGGCTGAATGGGCTGAAAGCAAATACAAGTGTGACATAGATGCCTAGTAAGTACTATGCTGAGCTAGCTACTGCCCAACTAGCTCTGCTGTTCTGGAAGCGGTTGCTGAAAGCAACTGGCTCAGACAGTTTTTTCTTGTCTGAGCTAAGAGGCTGAGTGAGGCCCTGATCTCTGCTGCAAAGCTTGTTTTTCCAGGGCTTCACAGTGACATGATTAAGAAGCAACAAGAAAAACACTTGCTGAAGTTGCATGGATCATACATTCACATTGGAAGCAAAGCTTAACACTCAGATCCCCTTATTCCTGTTTTCAGGTTCCTCTGATGGGCTGAGCCAGGACACTCAGCTGTCTTTTTGGAGAGTGAAAGCAGCCTGGAACTCTTCATCCTTATAGCAAACTTCCTTACATATGTACTGTCATTTTTTTCACCGTTTTGAAGAGTTCCCTGTGGATCTCAGAACTGACGTGTGTGTGACTTTCAAGGTGGTATGAGACCGTCCATTAAAACCTATGTAACAAGAAAGGTACAACAGTGCTGAGTGATACAGTGCCTGTAAGGAACTGGTCCTAAACCCCTTGTGAAAAGTAGAATGAATAATCTGTTGGTTTCAGCCAGTATTTCTCCTTTGGGAATAGCCTACAGCAGATTATGAAATCTTGGAGCACATTCAGAAAATGATTATTTGAACTCTGATCTCACTGCTGAAGATGAAGGTTAAAGCTGGGAGAAGATGTTACCAGAAGACAAATCCTACGGAAATATTATTTTCTTTTCTTAGAGTATACTGAGTTCCAAACAACAGACAGGGAATATTTTAAGATATTAATGATCCACAAGTGAAATGCAGTAACTGAACATAGGAGAGCCTTGTCCTAACGCAAATCACATCAACTTTTAAAAGGACAAAATGGTGGGAATTTAGGAGTTTCTGAGGACGATGGGATACAGTGCAACCTTAGTAAATTCAAGGATAATCCAAAACAGGGGGAAGTGTCAGACTCAGCAGAGGGCCGTGCTGCCACCCAGAGGGACCTGGGCAGGCTGGAAAGGAGGGCTGACAAAAGTCTCATGAAGTTCAGCTAGGAGATGTACAAAGTTCTGCACCCGGGGATGAACAACCCCAAAAGACCAACTACATTCTGGGGGCAACTAGATGGAAAGCAGCTCTGCAGAAAATGACCTGGAAGTTCTGATGGATGCCAAGAGGGACATGAGCCAGGAATAGTTTACAAAAAGTACTAAATTAGATTTCAGATGGTATTATAGGTGGGTGGACACTACCTTATTGGTTTTATCCTTCCTGCTGCTAAACACTCTCAGTACCAGCTAAAGACAATGACAGTGAACATAAAAAAAGTCAGAAGTGAAAGAGATGAAAATTCTGCTTGTTTTTATTTTCAAGGTACCCTCTTTTCATCCTTGTACCATGACCAAGAACTGCCCTTGAAACAGACACATCAGCATTATCTCCTGTGCTATCTTTTCCTTTTCTACAACAATCTTATTTAGACATGACTCGTTTTTTAATGCTATGTCCTTCAAGTATAAGCTAAAGGACAAAGTATCTGAAGAATCACAAAAAACATATATCCTATGTTTAAATGTCAACCCTAAACAAATATCTCAAAAGAAATACCATTTAACTTGTTTTAAAATTATGAGAAATAATACAATTTTGCAGAAAACCATCCCATTATGACATTTGTTTATAATTCATTTTATCGTCAAGCAAACAGATCTCCTGAAGCTGTGCTGAACTTTCTGTTCTCCCTGTTGGCTACAGTTGGGTGTTTTAAACAGCTTCTGCTTCCCTTGGAAATCCATGGAATCTGTGAATAGCTTGCCCCTCCTCTCTTAATGCTAAATGAGTTTTTGGAATTTAAACTTTATAATGACCATCTATTTTTCTTTTTCTTTCTTTCTTTTTTTTTGGACATAATTCTCCTCATTTCTCTTGTTTCTTGAGGCTCTTGCTTTACACTTCTTTCTGCATTATAGCATCCACTGGCTGATTTATGGGTGTCTCTCTCCAGAATGAAAACCCAATTTGACTTTTTATGAATAAAATATTCTTACTACCATGTTATATGTAAAAACTGTCTGATCCATAATGACCTAGTACACATTTCTGTGTTGTGGAAACTATGAATGCTCATGGTGTACTGACTGGGGGATCTCCTAAAAAGTTCATAAACTTTCAAAGGCTACATTTTACTCTTAATTAAAGGAAGACGAAATAATGAGTAATAAAACCGAGGAATGGAAACTTCTATTCCCCACCCAAAATCAGAGAATGAAGATCTGCTTTAAAATTAAGTGATCCTGGACAAGCATTTGGTATCACAGACAATTTCCTGCTATGCAACCAGTATGCACATCTTCATTTTGTCCCACAGATTGCTGTAGTTAGGATTCGATCTTCCATTATGTTATGATTAGAAGGAGAGGACTGGCATAGTAAAAATCATAAAATCATTTATATTGGAAAAGGCCTCTAAGATCATTCAGTCCAACGGCTCACCTACCACCAATACTCCCCAATAAACCCTGTCCCTCAATGCCACATTTCCACGTTTCTTGAACATCAGAGATGGTGACTCCTCCACCTCCCTGGGCAGCCTGTTCCAATATTTCCACTCATTCTAAGAAGAATTTTTTCCTAATATCCAACCTGAACCTCCTTCCTCAGCACAACTCAAGGTCTTTATTTCTATTCTAGCACTGTCATCTGGGAAAAGAGGCCAACCCCTATCTTGCCACAGCCACCTTTCAGGAAGATGTAGTGAACCCCCAGTTCCAGAGGGCTGTCTCTGCTGCTTTGATTAGGTTGGATTGCAGATGTTCTCAAAGATATGGAGTCCCCACCTTCCCACCAAATATCTTGTGCATTTTTCTCCATATTCTGAATAAACAACCCACATCCTTCATGTTTGTAGAATATACTTGCCAAAATCACCACATTCCTTCCTGCTGTTCTGATCTTCTTCATTTCTCCTTCTCAGCAACTTCCTCACACTGAACATTAGGAAATAATTCTTTATTCTAAGGGTATGCAAACAATGGATTAGGCTTCATAGAGCAGTAGACGATACCCCATGCCAGCCAGTGTTCAAGAAGTATCTGGATAATGCCTCATTAATGTGCTTTCAATTCTTGTTATTTGAACTAGACGATTTTTGAAGATTCATTTCAACTGATCTCTTCTAACACTGTACTTCAAAATATACTTTTGTTCCCAGAAATTCCTTCCAGGGATCACATATGAGTCCAATCCCACATGACTGTGCTCCCTGTTCTCCTTTTGCTAATGAGGATAAATCCTACTCAACCAGAGCCCTTGCTTCACTTTCTAATCTGGTCTTTTGAAGTCCACATGACTGAAAGCACTGGATTCTCTCTCACAGGAAACTGATCCACCAGGACGAGTCAGGTGGAAGCAGGCCTCTACTTATTTAACGCAGATGATCACAAACAAATTTTCTGACAATTGAATAGCCCCAGAGCTGAAGAAGGGCTGTTTGGAGAAGAGTGGGGAGCATCCGTTTTGCATGATTCAGATGTGATTTTCATCTCACCAGTGGTTCCCTCCAGGATGTGGCCTGGAACGGATAGAGCAACCTCTGCACTGTCCCTTTCCCTGGGTGGCTGATGACCAGAGAATAGGTTATTTTTCTTCATGCGTATCTTCACTCACCACGGTAAGTGTAAACATCAGAGTTATTCTGCCGGCAGGTTTCCTCTTTAGCTCCTGCTGAGGTGCTGAAGTGCTTACAGTGGTTTTGTAGGACAGGCTGGAAGGAGGAGTCTGCAGAGAACAAAATCACTCCGCAAGGGGCAGAAATACAGGTCTTAGTGACATTACCTCACACTCTTTCACTTATGCATGGAGAAAAAAGACAGACCTTTTACCTTCTCATTTTAGAGCTAGTTATTAGTCTTCAGCTACCTAACATGGCCATTTCAAATGCTCTGTTGCTGTTTCTGGAGAGTGAAATCATCCTTGGAGGCATGAAACTAATGGAGCCAGATCCTTTTGTCATATAAATCCACATAGCTTTGCTGGCTTCACTTCACCAGAAGTACATTGTCCAAGTGTACTAAGCCACTGGGAGAAGCAAATTGGTTAACAAGAGCTCCATGCAAATTGCCTTTCTCATCTCAAAGTGGTTATAAAACTTGAGGACTGAATTAGGGAGAGTGAAAGTGCTTTTGCTCTACTAACTCCTTTAGGGAATAAAAGAATTAAAATGTGTAATGAAGTATTCATTTAATTTGTTGTTTGCTCTCTTTGCTAGTTGTTTGTTCCTTTGAGAGCTGTGTGAGTAGACATCCTTGGTGCTTTTCTTTATATGTTTTTGGAGGAGAATCAAATGTCTGGGAGTTTGGGATGGAGGGTGCCAGCCCCTCAGACGTGGTCTGTTGTTGGAGAACATGTCGTGCAGGATTGCACCTGTATCTGGGACACAGGAGGATAAAAAAGCAAGGTTATGCAACACTCAGAGTCATCTGTTTGTTTCCTGTCATATCTAAAATTAAAATTACTTTTTTTTTTTTTTTGTGGATTTTAGAATGTATTCTTGTCTCTGTGACTCAGTTGATCTACTTATGTTAAGAAAATGAAGAAGGAGAAATACGCAGTAATTATGCAGCTACTTGCTGCAAAAACACAATGATTGTCTTAAGGTCATTGTAGAATTTTATCATTAAAGGGATAAGAGAAGCTGAAAAAAGCCATCAAAGTTTCAAAGACTTCTGTGACTAAACTTTTTCTGTTTTAGGTGGCTGAAAATCATTGCTTTTGCTGATAATATGTATGATTATAAATTGGATATGCATGATAATATACATGATTATGGATATATATGATTATGGTTATATATGATTATACATGTATACCTATATGATATATATGATTATAGACTGGATATTAAGAAGTTTTTTGTCCTAAGGGTAATGAGGCACTTGCACAAGTTGCCAGAGAGGTGCTGGACCTCCCATCCCTGGAGGTATCCAAGGTCAGGCTGATGGGGCTCTGAGCAACCCAATTGAGTTAAAGGTGTTCCTGTTCATTGCAGCAGGTGGACTAGATTACCTTTAAGGGTCCTTTCCAACTCAAACTTTTCTATGATTCTGTACCATAGTGCTCATCACATTTATTAGCTAACCTGTGAAGAATTCAGTCTGCAGAGAGATTCTTTCCGGATTTGTGATTGCCAGGGAGATTCCAGAGCCTTTTCTCTCTGGCTTCCACTCCTGACAAGAGGGGATCTGCTTTAGGAGCTGAACCCACTCCTCTACCCAAGAGTGCTGACAGTTGGGTACAGCTGCCCTGGGCATGCAGTTAAGCAAAATAGTGGTGGGCTTCCACAGACAGCTGAAGGTTATTAGGGAACTGAGAATGGAATAAGAGGTGAGAATTCTCATTTGGACAAAGGAAAATCCCATTTCCTCCTTTTCCTGTAAAGATTTTAGTGTTCATTTTGAAGCTCAATGCTTTATGATTGCACTCATCAAGTACTGTATTGGAAAAATTTGTTAGTTCTCTCTCCCTTTGATCTCTCAGTGCTTTCTTCAAGAGCCTTGGGACGATGTGGTTTCTTGTGCAGTTTGTTGTGATTACATACGTGGCTCTGAAAATTGTCTGGCTCATTTACAGCAGAGGCAAAGCTACCATCTGAGTTATTTTTTCTATCTCTGGTAGGGCATTCAAACTTCAACTGAAAAATGGAATGGATTTTTCCAGTTAAAAGAAAATCTGTTTTTGTTGAAGAATATACTACATGATCAGTCTACCTCTGGTGTCTAATTTTAATCACAGGCAACAAAATCTACTTACATCTCATATCTTTTTAAAACTTAGATAATTGTATATGTTTAAAGGTAGCTGCATTTCCCATGATATTTGTTTACAGTTATAGCAATTTATGAATCTCTTTACTGAACTTCATGCACCTAAATGTAACACTTGAGTTAGAAAGCTTATCTACCTAGCCTCGTATGGGGAGAAAAAAGATCTGCCAAGAGGTAATTCAAGCATGTAAGTCATGTTCCTTCTCCAAACGGCCCTCTGGAGGAATTTTTTCCCTTCTGCTATTTAGTGAAACCCTGTCACTGTCTGTTGTTGATAGCTCTGCTGAAATGTGAGCATAAACCATCCCATTAAATGATCAGAGTCAAATGCATAAGCTTATTCATAGTGCTTGTACAGATGCAGAGAGAATAGTGCAGGAGAAACTGGTTGCTATTCAGGAAAGGTTAAACATAGCCACATTTTTATATCAGGTTGCTCTTTACTCTCAATATTTAAATTCCTCTAAGTGCCAGGCCAAGGGTCAGCCCTTATAAGGATGGGAGGTTGTTCCGCCCCCTAGGGAACTAACAAGCTTGAATAGATTTCAGTGGCCACAGAAGGAGCCTGTGAAGAGGTGCATGGGATGGAACTCAGAAAGATGTTGCCAGATCAGTCAAAAATGGAGAATAAACAGGCAGGACACAAACGTAATTGGAGAATTTTTCCTGGTACCAAAGGGAATTGTGCAGAATTTATTCAGTCAGCTGCAACAAAGAGCAAGAAGGGAGAGCAAAGTCAGTGGTGAGGGAGTTATATATATATATACCTCTTTTCCATTTGAAAATCTGTTTTTCTCATTTTTATTACTTTTTTTTTTAATACAAAACATTTGGATATTCTGTAGTTGCATGCTATAATGATTGAATCACAGAATCACAGAATCATAGAATAGCTTGTACTGGAAGGGACCTTAAAGGTCATCTAGTTTCAACCCCCTACTGTGAGCAGTTTTGTTAACCACTAAATCGGGTGCAAGATCAAGCTACTGAGGGCCTCATCCAACCAACAACTCCAGGGATGGGGCATCCACAGCTGGTGGTGGTCAAGACCAGGTTGGATAGGATAATGGAAAGGTCTGGGTTACTCAAAGCTCCAACTGACACGGCTGTTGATTGCCACATATGCAAATAAGCCAGGGGAAGAGGCGTTTATCTAAAGGGTATGGTAAACCAGACATCACATTGCTAATGTAATAAGTCTCTTAAAATGGATGGTTAGAATTTCCAGTTCTTTGAAAACTGCTTATATTGCTGACATAAGATGAGTTTAATTTGCAGTTTTCATTTTTCATTCAAAATTGAAACCTAAAAAAAGCCTGTTTGGACAGATGGTCAATGCTTGCAAATGAAAATGGGAGCTAAGAGAATGATAAGAGTTATCTCAGACCCGTATTCTGCACTGAAACAGGCTTTTTCTCCACCCTCTCTAGAGCAACACCTACAAATTGTCCTTTGGCTTTTGAAATTTCATAAATGAACTTCAGATGAAGAATAAGGTTCTCATGGATAGGAACAAAAAGAACAAGGACAAGAAGCAAAAAGAAACATGTATTACAGATTTATTCCTTGGTTTATCATATAAACTGATCTTCTCATAGGTATAGCAAAGAGAACTCTTCACTCTCGATTGTTTATGGCTAATCTAGAAACAGCATTTGGAGAACAGAAGAAAGGAACTTGCAATATATTTTTTTTCTTAGAAAAAGTCCATCTTCTGTTTTCAAGGCTTTTAAAATTATTTTTCCACTCAAACAGTAAAATTATATTTTCCATTTTACAGCTAGGGAACTGAGATGTGAAGGGTTCAACCTTACTGAAGTCAAAACTGCTACAGGTTTGAATGGAGCAGACTGTGGTCAGAGGTGGTCTGCTATGTGAATGTTCAGGAGTATGAAGCAAAGCCAAGAGTAGAACTGATTCCTTAGGATGTGTCTGTAAAACTGCAGCACTACTGAAAAGCAGTGGAAGGCAGGTGGTTTAGTTGTTAGCACAACTTCTGGTGTGGTTTAGATCCATGAGAAAAAGAGGAATAGTTTTGGACTGAGTTTCCTTATGTAGATTAAAGCTGAGACATTTGCCCTCACACCTAGAGGAAGATGAGCCTTTGCATGCTAAAACATTCTTCTTTCCATTCAGCTTAGTTGGTCATTTGCCTTATTTGAAGTTCTTGAACAAGATCAAACATGAAGCAAAAAGTTAAGAAAATATATCACTAATATTGTTCCTTTTTCAGTCCATGGTCCATTAATTTTCATTGTTTTATTCATGTTTTACTTGTATTGTCTTCTCTCTTTTTTTTTCACATGTGATTCCCCCACCTTGTGAAGCTATTCTATGTGCAGTCACTGCTAGCCTTGAGGGCCCCACAACACTATGAAAAAATGGAGCAATCTCAATAATATTGCATATAAGTAGAAGAAAAGGGATACTATAATGGGTCATAAATCTACTAGGTTCCTGGCATGACCTGTTCAGAAATGACCTGTTCATCCTCATAATATTAACACTTCGGAACATTTTCATAATTTTCCATTTTCCAAATAGGAAAAAACAACCTGCTGCTACTCTTAGTCTCACTGATAGTTCTAAAGAGATAAAAATGGACATGAATGAATAACAGACGTTTTAGGAGATCCCCCAGTCAGAACACTGCAAGCATTCTTAGTTTCCACAAAGAAGAAATATGTACTAGGTCATTATGGATTAGACAGTTTTCAAATATAACATTATGGTAAGAACATTTTATAAACTGATTATTCACTTGTTCTTTTCTTTGATCACGTACAGGCTTATTTTGCATTTATAATTAAATTATAAATGGGAATTATCTGGGAATCATCTAGAACTGTCATTATTGGACTGTCAAAAGTTATGTGAATTGATTTTTTGTAGAACAGTGTTAGGAGAGTGTTTCTCATGCATCTGTCTACGTCGGATTAAAACAATAACAACAATAAATAGCTTAAAACTACTACTAAGGAGTATATTCCACTTTTATCATCATCAGATAGACAATAGTTCTATACCAATTTCTACAAGTACAGAGGGATTATGAAGAGTGGAGTCCATGTTTGATGGACAACTAGTTGAACAGGATGAGCATCTTTAATGAACAACAGTGTTTTGTTAAATTGCTTATATATGTATCAACATTTACCTATCCCTATCTATGTGTTCCACCCAATCTGCTGAATTTACTACTGGATTGATAACCACATGGAAAAAAATGGCTTAGGCGAAGAGAATAATAACCATGTCATAAAAGTATTGCTTGTTCTACCTGGTTGTTTTCTATCCTGCAGTGCTAGTAAATTAACAACAGAATGTGTGTTATGAACACTAAGTAGAATCCTGAAATCTTCATTTGTATAGACTGCAATTTCAGCAAAGCCTAAGTATTTGTAGTAAAATGCAGCAGAGGACATATTTTCTTATATCTCTGTTTTAATATTTTTCAGGAGGTTTCTATGTTCAAATTAATCTAGCAGACATTTTCAGGTGAAATTTTTGAGATGACATCTGTGATATTTAGTGGGTTGAACACCAACATCAGAGCATGATTTGCTGTAACCTTTTTTATAGTGACCTGAGGCAGTCTGACATTCTAATAAAAGCTAGACACTATTGCTTTGGAAAAGGCTACCCTTAAGGTTTTGGGAAAAACAACACCCAACCATAATTATTTCAGTAACTCCTTTTGAACACACCATCAGAAGAGAGAAGATGATGGAGGCCAGGATGGCTCTCATGGATGCCTTACAGTGATGTGAGGATGGCGATCTAGCAATATCTCAGACTCACATACTCAACAGCAGAATGATGGCAGGTTCTAAAAAGCAATGCTTTAACCGTGCCACTGTGCCATGGCAGACACCTGGGGAACACTTCAGATTACTGGTCACAAGCTGGATTTCATTCCATTCACTACCACTTTCTGGGCCCAGCTCCCCAGCCAGTTACCCAGCAAATTGTACAACTGCCTAAATCATGAGCAGCCAGCTTCTTCAGGAGAAAACTGAGAGGCAGAGTCAAAGGATTTACTGAAGTCTAAGTATAATACGTGAACAGTCTTTCCCTCATTCACCAGGTGGATCGTCTGGTCACGTAAGGAGATCAGGCTGGTCAAGAGCCCATGCTGTCTGGGCCTCATCTCCTGGTTGTCCCACCCAAGCTGTTTGATACTCGAGATGATCTTCTCCATCACCTTCCCCAGTACTGAGGTCAGCGTCAGGCTGACTGGCCTGTGTCTCCCCAGATCCTCAGATAATTATAACACTAGCTATAATGATCTATAATGATTAATTTTAAATGTGGCCATAATTTTAAACCACTATTACAACCCATATGCTGGATCTAGGTTTATTCTTGATGAGAAAAGCAGACCTGCTCAGGTACTTACTCTCCTGTTTGTAATTTTAATTTATTCTTTTTTCCCCCAAAGATTAGGACGCTGAAAACTGATTTGTTTGTCTCATTGAAGGATAGCTAAAGTATTTGATTAACTTCTCTTTCAAGGGCTTAGAGGCAAGCAATTCCCACCTTTCTGTTGACCTTAAAGAAATATTAACCTTGAAGCTCACTTTTGGTTGCTTGGTCTCCCCTTGGCATCACTTTGGGTCCTTAGGGATGTCTTTGTCACAGCTGAGCAGATACTGTATGCCTATTTTCCCTGGCTTTATTACACTCTTCAGAAAAAAACTGCCCTGTGTTTTGAGAAGGTGTCTGTAGTAAGGTGAAAGAAGAAGTGGACACTTCAGAGAATGCTGTAGATGCGGGAATCAGGGAAAAAAAAATAAAAAAGAAGGATCTGCTATTTAAAACATTTTCTTTGGGCATTTACACTGTGGATGGGAAAAAGTCAGAAGCCTGGAGGAGAAACGCTTGGAAAAGCTTTAGAGCTTACATAAAGGACAAAGTTTCCATCTACTCATCACTGGTGGCAGAAAGTTTTAAGCACATTCTTGTGTGTAACTTTGGAAGTTAAAAATAAATGAAATGTCTGATTTTAATTGCACTGGTGGGTTAGGTGTCCCATCAGTAAGCATGCTTACTTTTAATTGCCTCACATTTTCTTTATCTGGTCAAGATGTTCTTCACAAGGAGTTGTGAAATAATGAGATAGATAAGGAATGACTCTGTGTTTAAAAGACACTTCCTTTTGGAAGACAAAAATGTAGAAAGTGGTAGTAAAATCAGAATGCCTCAGTTAATATTTTCCTATACATGCAAAGATTAGTCAATTAAAAGTAGTAGACAGCAACAGTTATTATTTCTTGGTTTTATATCATGTTTACTAAGTCATATGGTTGTAAGACAATAAAGAGAGGCTTAATTAAACAGTAGAGATCTGCTTCTACACCCTTAATGTTCAAATGGGAGTAGTAGTCTGATAGATGGCGCCTAATATTTGGCATGGCCATTAATTTAGTACAAACCAGTAATTATTCAGAAATTCTGCTATAAAATAATCACCAATATTTATCTCCATACTAGAGAATATATGTCAGATAACAGAGAAGTGTACATAAATTCTAATGTAGAAATACCAAAGCAAAGATGTTGGGATTGGGTTGGGTTTGGGAAAACAGCTTCTGCTGGAATGTGCTTTTGTTCTACAGAAGTTGCTTCCAGGTTGGTTGTCCAGGACATAGTAATCCCTATGTGGTAAACAGTGAAGCTGTTTAGCTATCTTTGGCAATGTAGGACACCTACAAATTGTGAATTTTGCTTATACCTTGAAGTTGCCCGTTTATATAATAATGTGAAAGATTAAAAAAAAAAAAGTGTTTTTAGTCTTCCCCAAGATCAAGGCTGTTCTACTAAATTAAATATTCTCACTCAAATAAATTAATCTTCATCCTAATTTGAAATTGTTTTCCTTCTATTTTTGTTACAGAATCGTTATTTATTTATTTATTTGTTTGTTTGTTCGTTTGTTTGTTATAAGACAACTACCTATTACTGTATGTACTCCAGAAGAAGAAATTGAATGGGAAATGATTTGTGGATCAGCAAATTCAGGTTGTCATGGTCATTGGAAGCCATATAGTAGAAAATCCACAGTGCACATTAAATGGTACCTCTGCTTTGTGTAAATCTTCGAATTTATGACCAGAGTAAGACAGCAAGATCAAGATTATCAGTGATCCTTCAGCAGTGGTAAAAGATTTATATCAAACTAACGGATGGAACTTTGGAAATAGGCTAGGTCTTGTGTTGTAAAAGAAATAGTAGTAGAACAACATGCCAGGCTCATTCAGATAGAAGTTCAGTGGCAAATCTGAAAGTAGTTTTAACCCTGGATCAAGGCTTTGCCCCAAGCTGTGGCCCATCTCAAAGTAACTAGTCATGTTCATTCTGTTACTTCAGAGCAAGGTAAAATGTCTTTTTCATTCCTGATAATACACTCATTGCACCAAGACAAAAACAAATCAGTCATGTAAATGTGGTAAAAGCAAATGCAATCTGCAGACAATAACAAGTCTTTTTCAATTAGCTTTCAAAATGCCAGTAATTTAGAATTCCAAACTTTTACAGATTGAGATTAAGGAAGTTCTCTCTCAGTTTTTCATTATTAAACTAACTGAAATACTGTCCTCAATCGCCTTCTGCAACACCTATCCTAAAATTCAGTCTTCACTACTGTGATTCCTTAAGACCTTTCCAGTGTGTCAAAATCTTCCTGACATCTTTCATTATTTCTAGAGTGGTCAGAACTGCTTCAAACTTATACAATAGCATATGCCTCAAACCAACGTGTTCAGATAGCTCAAGATCTCATCTGACCTTTGCTGACAGTGTCATGTCGGACATGGCTCTGAGTCCAATGCGTGCCATGATCTCAGCTCTATTTCAGGATATTTGGCAAGTCTGAGTTACGTCCAGCATCTGTGGACAACATCCTATGTTCCTGGATATTCTTATACTGTTTTTGAAAGATGTATTGCTTCCCAGCTTTCCAAGAGATCAAGATTCTTCTGTTTCACAGTTTCTTTTTGCGATTTATAACTTGTCTGGTTTTTTTTGCCTCTGTTGTAAGCTTTGGAATTTTTCTTATTTTTTTGGACGGGATTGCATAAGAAAAACCATCTGTACAGGACCTCATAGAAATTTCTTTCATAAGATCTGAAGATAATTCTGCTTTAAAAGGGATGTAAATTTGAATATAGCAATTTTGTTTAAAACTCTTTTTCTGTTGTAAGCCTTTTCAGGGAAACTAGAAAAAGAGTTATCTGGTGGTTTCCAGTTTTATTATTCTACATGCTTTGGAAGTGCTCTGGGTGAAGTTGATTTCCCCATACCCCTATGTAGTCAATTAGCTTTTCTGTAAATGCTTCAGCACAAGCCTAACTTCACTCATGGGATGTAACCACATGGCAGTAAAACGACAAATTCACATAAACAAAATTCTACACAAGACTTTAGCAGGTTTTTTTCCATGGCACGTACAGAAATTGAGTGAGGAATATTTAAAATAAAGAAATGCAATGCAATGATGTATCACAAAGCTGTTCAGATCTAAGATGGAATTAGAAAAGAAAATACAGTGAAAATGTAAAGTGTCAATTATTCCAAACGTGTCTTTTTTTCCTGCCTTTTTTTTTTTTTAATCGATTCATTGATTTCTCAGATTCCTAAGTTTATTCCTATACCATCAAATAAAGCAGAGCAGTAGTGGTTCCCTAGCCCTGAAACCAGCTGCATGGCACAGCTTGTACCTTGCATCTTCTAAAAGAGATTGCTGCATGAGAAGTATCTTCTGAAAGTGCCACCTGGTCAAGCTATTGCCCCCAAACCATGACTGGACTTTCCCTGGGGTGTTCTTAGTTGTCCTGAAGCAAAACCATCCAGTGGATGTTCCTACTACAACATGCTAAGAACTTCATGCCCTGTTTAGTGCTTTAATATGGATGTTACTTCTGATTTTCTATCTTTAGCAGATATCCCCTCCCATTTCCTTATAATAATCAACAATTAGCTTTTATATTCTTTGCTTACTAATTGAAAATGGTAGGGATTTGTTCCTAAGGACACATTCTTGTATCTAAGGCAAGGCATCAATACCAGAGGGTAAAGGAGTGATTACAAATATATACTTGTTTCTTAGCAACTATTAAGAGCTCCTTTTTCTAATTAATGCCATACCATTCCTTGAAAGCGTCATTAGTTTACAGTAGTGAAAGATCAATTAATCTTAGTTAAAAAATTGTGATATGAATAATTTTCATCAAATTCTAGCCATGCCTGCAATTAATGTTAGGACAAGCAAGAACCCATTTTTGTTTTGTTTTATCATTAATTTTTATAAAGAATTTTAAAATACTAGAACATGGAATATGAGTAAACAATAAAGAATGATTTTTTCTTCATTAATTGACAGTTCAATCAATGACAGCTTTACACTCTAGCTAAATCGATCTTCTGATCACGAAGGTTGGAGAAGATCTCTGAGATTGTCTACGATGGGTCTACATTGTCCACCTATCACCAATATTTCCCAGTTTTCCTTAGTACAACATCTAAATGTTTCTTGGATACCTTCAGGGGCAGTGTCTCAATCAGCTCCATGGGCATCCCATTCCAGCACCTGACCAAAAGAAATTTTCCTCTCAACTGAGGACATATCAGATATTACATTGGCCAGAAGAGATACTGCACTTGATCTTAGTCAAGAGGGCAAGAGTCTTTATATAGAGTATTTTAGATAAAACCAAAGCTTTGGAAATAGGTAGTCAGTGGAACCTGTGTAAGTGAACTATAGTTCCAGTAAAGAACCCAGAAATATGATAGGACAGTGAGAAATGGTTTCAAAGTAAAGAGGGGAGATTTGGGTTGTATAATAATGAAGACATTTTTACAATAAAGTAAAGCACGCAAAGAGGTTGCCCAGAGAGGTTGCCCAGAGAGGTGGTGGAGATATTCCTGCAGACTTTCAATGTCAGGTAAGACAGGAGATTTGGACTAGATGGCTTTTAAAGGTCCCTTTCAACTAAAACTATTCTATGATTTTGTGAATATGATTTTATAAACAGAAAATATCTTTAGGATTGCACATAAAGAGCTATCTCTATAGATATGACTGCAGAACAGAGGTCTTATTAGTGTCATGACAGATTTTTAAATCATCTGTTATAACATACCCTCTCCAGTGTAATAGCAGATGGTGCTGGTAGACAGTGACAGTCTGGTTTGGAGTAGAAGAGTGTGCAGAGACCTTGAATAGACATTGACTATACCAAAGGAGTATTTTTTTTTCTATCATTACGGATTTGATTAGGTGTTGTTTAGACCTTAGATTAATATTGTTGTAGACTGAAGCACTGGACTGCAGCACTTCAGGGGAGAAAAAGAGAATATTTCCTCTAGCAACAAAAGCATTGTTTTGAGCTGCTGTGCCTCAGGACTGTTGTGTAGATGTTCTGATAAAGTTACAGATGGAGTACCCGCACAACAGAGACTACAGAATATTCAGTGTTTGCAAGCTGATTTCTACACTACCTGAAAAAAAAGTGCTTGCTTCCTGCTGTTTTCAGTGAGAGGCAGATGCTGGGCTATCTAAAAAAGTTCATTTCACCACAGAAAATTACTGTTGTCTGTTACAAGAGACGTCAGACAAGTTAAGCAGGCAGGGAGTAGGCAGCAACAGCATCTGTGGAATTTTGTCACACCACTCCCACCACCAGATAGCAGCACTTTCTCCCTCCTGGAAGTGAGGATAAGCCCTTAGAATTACAGAATCACAGAATCATCAAGATTGGAAAAGATCTACAAGATCTTTGGATGGATCAACCATCTACCTATGATCAATAGTTCTCACTAAACCATGCCCCGCAGCGCAATGTCTAAATGATCCTTGAACACCTCCAGAATCAGTGACTACATCACCTTTCTTGGCAGCCCATTCCAGTGCCTTACCACGCTTTTGGAAAGGTAATATTTCCTAACATCCAGCGTGAAACTCCCCTGGCACAACTTGAGGCCATTCCCTCTCATCCTGTTAGTAGTTACATGAGAGGTTAGCCCCCAGCTCACTACAACCTACATTCAGGTGGTTATAGAGAGCTATAAGTTCTTCCCTGAGCCTCCTCTTCTTCAGACTGAACAATCCCAGTTCCCTCAGATGCTCCCTGTAAGGTCTGTGTACCAAATCCCTCACAGCTTTGTGGTCCTTCTCTGAACACGCTCCAGGGCCTCGATGTCTTTATTTCAGCGAGGGGCCCAAAACAGAACACAGTACTCGAGGTGCAGACTGACCAGGTCTGAGTACAGAGCTACCATCACCTCCCTGCTCCTGCTGGCAACACTATTTCTGATACAAGCCATGATGCCAATGGCCTTTTTGGTCATGTGGGCACACTGCTGGCTCACGTTCAGCCAAACATCAGCCCATACTCCCAGTTCCATTTCCCATACACGAAGGAAACTTGTTCCATCAAGCATCCCGGCTTGCAGTAGCCGTTGGTTTTGGATCACTCCTGCAGTACATTTCACTGCATTTCACAGCATTTCAGAAAAGTTGAGATGGGAAGGGACGTCTACAGGTTGTCCTGTCAACCCCACTGCTCAAAGTATCTTCACCCAGGGCTGAGTTGAGGTAGGTTTTAAGTATCTCCAGTAGCTGGAAACTCCACTGCCTCCCTGTGTAGTGCTTGACCACTTTTGCAAGAAAGAAACAATTTATTGTCAAAAAAGATTTAGTTTCAGTGGAACTGCTGTTGTTTCAGGTTGTGCCCTTTGCCTCTTGTCCTGTCGCAATACAGCACTGAGAAAAGCCTGGCACTATCTTCTTAACAGAAGCAATCTATATGCTTTTCTAGGACCCTAGAAGCCCTCTCTTCTTGAAGCCAAACATTTCCACTTCTCTTGTCTTCTCTTTGTATAACAGATAGGGCAAGCCCTTAATAATCTTCATATCCCTTTGCACTAAGATCTGTGGACCCTCAGGGACCTCATAAGTCTCTGAGACAGAGTTGGGCAATTCTTAAAGCACTTCATTGTGAGAAGTCAGGACTCAAGTGGGCTGTGTTCCTCATTTCTTTTCACACATCCTTCAAGTGCCCCATCCCCCATCAGGTGGTTGATCTGTCCTTGACACTTAATTTTGGGGATCAGGACTCTTTTTTTTTCGCCTTTTTTTTTGCAGGAATTCTTGTTCCAACAGTCAGTCTTCATGCCTACTCTACAATCTGATGAAATTTTGCCTTGTTTACTACTCACAGATATAGAGGTGTACAAATGCAGGTGAATCCATCAGATAACACATTTATAAGCAATAAATCCTGACTTTTTTTTTTTTTTTCCCCCAAAACCAGGTATATCTCCATGTCATAATAATATTTTGTGTACTAAAACTGTGTCATTGAAAAGGAGAGTGGACAAGTTCATAGATCAAATATTTGTCAAAAGGCTACTGCGAGAGATCTCTATGATGAGATGACATTTGGGAATTATTGCCAAAACCAGATACTACTAAATACATTACACACCTGCACAAAGCTGTCAGATATGACACTGGACTTCTGCTTTTCTGTAAGTGGCTGAATGCTGTGGAGGATACACACAGGCATCTGAAATAGCAGCAGGCACTTATTTACATTCAGATGCCTGAATCTCATCCCAACATGTATCACAAAATCTGAGGGCCTTTGGAAGTTACCAGTCAGTATCAGACAGGTAAATCATAGAATCATTACAGTTGGAAATGACCACTAAGATCATCTAGTCCATCATCATTATGCCCACTAACCACGTCTCTCCCATTAAACCATGTCTCAGATGGACCTTCCATCTAACTCAGTCCATCTGTTTTTATGTTATTCCTGGACAAGGAATGAGGAAGAAAGATCTCTGAGGCATAGGCTGAGGCTAGTCTAAAGTGATACTATTTATGTTATGACCATATGTAACCAAACATTGGGCAAAATCATTGCAAGGGAAATGTGGTGAATCTGTTGACAGAGGGAGTGATATGTATCAGTAGCTGAAATATAAATGACTGTCAAGTTACAGACCTAGGGGATGTGCTGTAAATCACAAATGGGAAACCTGAGGCAGTCAGCTGCAGATCGGTCCATGACCTTGAGCAACAGGATGGCTAAGTCCTGCTGTGCTCGATGAATAGCACAATGCTGCTTTGCTGCATGCTCCTTGTAACTGCATATCAAATACAGGACCTGATCAACATGACTGGTGCTAAGCCTGCGGAAGGGGGAACAACCCAGTAACAGTTCAGGAAAAGGAGCATTTTGTTATTTAGTCATGAGCATGCCAAGGAGGCACAAAGGAACACAATTGCTCTTTGAGTGAATCAATTCTTAAGAAGGTAGATATGATACCAAGTTGTGACTGAAGAGATTTGCTCCAGGTGTTTTAACTGGGTTGTTAATGACTGAAATGACTATGAAGGTAGAAAGGCATTCAAGGTCCTTTGCTGGTTATGTTTCCTCCTTGTATTTTAAATATCTTCAGAAGGAAACTGCTTCTGCAATGTCCTGGTTTCGTGGAATCATAGAATCAGAGAACAGCTTAGGTTGGAAGGGACCTTAAAGATCACTTTGTTACAACTCCCAGCCATGGGCTTGCCAACCTCTGGGTCAGGCTGCTGAGATTTCAGCTTAGATTTTCTTCGTAGTGTCTGCTATAATGATATATTTTGAATTTAGGAGAAAAGCAACGTTGATAACACAATGATATTTAAGTTGTTGCTGAATAGCACTGCACAGAGCCAAGGATATTTTAGTCTCTCAGCTTCTGTCCTACCAGGATGCTGAGGGGCAAGAGCATAAGTTGCTAGGAGAGGACAGATCCAGCATAGCTGACTTAAACCGGTCAAAGGGATATACAAGTTATAAAACTGAGGGGAGTTGCTCAGGAGATCTGTCACTGCATGGGGCGTATTGGCTGGCAGTCAGTGAGCAATTTCTTTCTTCATCATTCATTTTGTAAACATATATATGTGTATATATCATTATCATTACTACTGTTTCTCTCTTCCATTTCTATCTCGGTAAATAGATCTTAGCTCAGACTATAAGTTCTGCCTTTTTTTCCTGATACTCTCCCCCATCCCTCTGGTTGGGATAGGGATTGAACAGAGAGCTGTGTGGTGTTTAGCTGCGTGCTGGGTTAAACCACAATACCCAATAGTCTGTGAGAGGGAGGAGTCTATGGTTTTGATTCATCCTGTCAGTGGTCTGTATAAAAGAACAAATTGTTGGTAAGTACAGAGACCTCATATACCCATGGAAAGAGCCAAGAGTCAGTCCTACAGCAGCAAAATAGATAATAACGTGCAGACCAGATTCCTAATGATGGTCAAATTCTTATGATCAAGAAAATTGTTGGCAGTATGTATAACTGCAGGCTGATCTTGTTGATGCCAGTGCAAATACAAAACAGCACAACTCTAGTTAGTGAACTCCAACTGTTTTACAAATTGTATTGCAATGGATTCTTATAACAATGGAATATGTGAGTCATTCAGAACTTCCAAAAGGCATTGCAAACTGTAGCTGAACTCATGATTATTGCTTTCCTTTCTTTCTCTAGCTGTCAGATTTAAAAACACTTCAGTGCTAGTGTTTTTATTGTACAGGTCTATTTGGCACTGCCCCAGTGTACAAAATGGAAATAACATCAAGACTGAAAGTATTGTAATCTGTCAAGAATAAAATTCTCTTAAATAGAGTGCTTAGTAGCATACATTCTGGTAATGGACTTGCTGTAGTACTGACACTGTCAATTAAGATACAGATGTGAGTGCAAGAATATAGACTGAGGGTTTGTATTTATATATTTTTCAGTGTAATGAGAAATACCGTAACATATGATCTGAAAGGAAGAAAATGTTAAAGGCCTCAGGTTTGATTCAGTTGGGTGGATTCTGTTCTTACTTACATCAATTTAAATAAAATCTGTTGTCCTTGAATCCGTGCCAGTAAATGGGATCAAAATCTTTTCCATCTTGTCTGTGCACTTAGTGTTTAACTACCTACAGGAAATGAATGCTAGATGTGAGCATGAAAATCTCTCTAGGTGGAAGTTATCACTAGGTGAACAATGGCTCTTGTATTTCTTTTGGAACAGATCTAGCTTTTATTGATGTCGGTGCTAGGACTACTTTGGTCATTGTGACAAGTAGGACTGCAATCTGAATTTCTGTAATGTAAAATACTAATGAACAAGTATTGTCACACAAATTATATTGTTACTGTCACAGATGTTCTTAACATTATAATTCTGTTTGTATGAGAACTGAGCAGCAAATTATATGATGCAACAGAAGGTCTCCTGTCCACAGGGTTGGTAGTGCATATCTTAAAGTTTGTGTTGAAGAGCATTAATGACATATACAATATCCTGAAAATTTGGTGTTTTCTGAAAACAGAAGAAATGCATTTACAAAAAGACTTTGCTTTCAAGTCTTTGATACAAGTGCTTACAGCATCCTTTCAGGCAAATCAGTACAAACTTCTGAGAAATATCATAGAATCATAGAATGGCCTGGGTTGAGAAGGACCTCAAAGATCATTCAGTTTCAACTCCCCTGCCATGAGCAGAGTTGTTAACCACCAGACCAGGCTACCCAAAGCCACATCCAGCTTTGCCTTGAATGCCTCCAGGGATGGGGCTTCAGCAACCCCTCTGGGCAACCTGTTCCAATGTGTCACCACCCTCTGAGTGAAAAAATTCTTCCTAACATCTAACTTAAATCTCTGTTGTCTTAGTTTAGAACCATTCCTCCTCGTCCTATCACTATCAACCTGTTTAAACAATCGTTCCCATTCCTTTTAATATGCTCCCTTCAAGTACTGGAAGGCTTCTATGAGGTCTCCCTAGAGCCTTATCTTTTTCAAGCTAGACAAGCCAAGTTCCCTCAACCTTTCCTCATAGGAGAGGTGCTCCAGTGCTCTGATCATTTTAGTGGCCCTCCTCTGGACCCATTCCAAGAGCTCTGTGTCTTTCTTTAGCTGGGGACCCCAGGCCTGGATGCAGTACTCCAGACGGGGACTGTACTGATCAGTTTAGTGTCATCTGCAAACTTGCTGAGGGTGCACTCGATTCCATCGTCTATGTTGAATGTGTTTATTATTGATAAAGATGCTGAAGAACACCAGTCCCAAGACTGGCCCTTGGGAGTCCCCACTCATGATCAGCCTCCACCCAGACCTAGAACCCAGACACAGAACTGCTGATCACAACATTTTGGCTGCAACCAGCCAACCAATCCTTAACCCATAGAATTACTGATCTTTCCTATTCATATTCCTCCAGTTTAGAGAAGAATATGGTGAAGGCCCATGTCAAAGGCTTTGCAGAAGTCCAGGTATATGACATCCGTCCATCCCTGTCCACCAATGCCATCACCCCATCATAGAAGGCCACCAGACTGGTCATGTGAGATCTGCCTTTGGTGAAGCTATGTTGACTGTCTGAGATCACCTCTTTGTCTTGTATGTACCTTAACATGGTAACCAGAAGGATCTGCTCCATTATCTTCCCAGGCAAAGAAATGAGAAATATTTCTGCGTTTGTTTTGTCTGCAAGACTTCTGATGAGTTACCTTCAAGAGGAGGCATGGCAACTGTAATAAAATTAAGGAGAGATGAAGGGAAAGAATCAAAGAGGAAATTCGTTAGGTAATGGGAGAATGTTGCATCATTGGGAATTCACACAGTGCAAGAAAAGCGCAGTTAGAAGCCTGAATCTGTTCTCATGCCAGATATGCAGATGGATATAACTCTGTTAAGTTCATTTCCTCCATGCTCAACCTGTACTTCTCCCTCAGTTTTCAGGATAGCCAGAGGAAATTCTAACATATTTCATTGTCGTAGTAGATTGAAACGTGTAGGGATGAAAATAGCCATACCTTTGTCCATATAATGCCAGGAGACATTCCTGGACACTGTAATTTTATTGACCACACAGTTTAGTGGTTTTTATGTTCCCAGTAGAGCTACAACTCTCCCAAGCCTTTGCTGGGGTTTGAATCATATAGTACAGCAAAGTAGCTAAGAGATTTTATACAATAAGGTAGTAGGATAGCTAGACAAGGAGCTGAAGAGGCTGACATTTATAGTTGCTATACTCTTATCAGCTTCCATCAGCTGTCATACGAAAGACTGGCTCAAAACTTTTCTGTAAAGTCACAGGGCCTTGAAAAAGAGCATTGCCTCTTGACTTCTAATGAAACCAGTCAGTAACCTAAAGCATGAGGTTACTCATGCAAGCACAAATTGCATTTTCAATTTAGATAGAACATGAAAAACAGTTTTATTTACAGAGCAGCATATCTTGGTTCTTCTAGCATTACTTTAATTATTTTTTTTTCTCAGAAGGATTTAGCCAATTTTCAGTTTCCACTTTGGGATGCATGAAACCATCCAAATCTAATTAGCTATTCACATCCTGAATCAGCTGATACTAGAATAACAGAATATTAGGAGAAAAAATAGTCTAAAATTGCAGTAATGAAAACTCAATTTAATGAAGATGGGAATCTCATTCATTGTTCATTGTTGTCATATCTGAATTCTGTACTTTGGAGACTGAATCTTTGCCAGATGCTAAACATAAAATTGTGACATAATGCAATTATGTATGCTTCATCTCTATCTTGTCAATAGCTTTTTCCATAGACTTGCAGGAATTAAAGATGGGAAAGAATATGCATGCCAAACTGTCCACTCAACAGTGTGTGTTTCTTCCTCACAGACTATTAATCATGACTTTATCCATTGCATTTTGCATTATTTCTTTTAATATAAAACATTCTGTTGGTAAGAAATAAAATGGTACAAATGTCCTTCTCTACATATTTTATAGATGTTCTATATTGATCAGACTTGAGGGCAGCAACCAAAATTATGTTTAATGGTCCGATTGGAAAATCTTTGCCCAGAATATCTCTACGTATGAATTTTGTAATCTAATACAGAATATGTGAGTCTCCTCATAATGCATATCTAATTATATCCCTTGTTAGTAACTCAGGACATAGAAGCCTACATTCGAAATTATGTTGTAGAATACATGAATCTCCACATCTCATCGTCTATGCTGGATGGCTTGCTTACTGCAACCTCTGCTGAGATTTCTAGCAGCTGTACCCACTCCATTTTACATTTTTCATGAGTCAAAATGAAATAAACGAATACGTTTGGAACTGAAATTTCTGTTAAATACTTTTTTTCCACTGAATCTGACAATGTAAATCATTTTTGTGGCAGCATTTGGATTTCAAGTCAGATTTCAATGATTACGTTGAAAAGAATACAGAATGGCACTGGAAGTTGGAGCTCACATGATCTTCAACATTATAAGCACTACTTTCAAAGTTCAGGGTATTTTATTCCAAAAAAGAAGTATTTTCTGTTAAGCTACGTTATTTAAATAGCATATATTGAATGATTGCTGTTCCAGTGGTAAGTTCATTCAAATGAACAATAAGAGAAATCACTGGATGTTGGGAGTATTAAGAACATGTTTCCCATAACAAATTTTTGTTGAAAATCCTTAAGTGTAAAGAAGATACAGAAGGGATAAGCTTCATCTTGATGAGATGGATTTTTTATTTCTCCCTGAAAACATGTAGAAAAACATTACTGGCATAATATAAATACTTTTCTACCAGCAGCTACAGGATTTTCTACAAATTCTCTCCTTGAATCGTTATAGAATGGTTTTGATTGGTAGGGACATTAAAGACCATCTAGTTCCAAAGCCCCTGCTATAGGTAGGGGCACCTCCCACTACATCTGGTTGTTCACAGCTCCATCCAGACTGGCCTTGAATACTTCCAGGGAGAAGGTCCACAGCCCCTCCTTGAGTAAACACAGCATAGACTGAACTCATACCAATAAAGTGGGTGGTGTCATGTGGCCTCATTGAAGGGGTAAGCCAGTAATGAGTATCTCAAAAGCTTCAGTGACCTGAAATTGGACTGAGTGTAGAAGAATTTGAAGATCTAAAGACTGGGAAAGGTGAAAATCCAGAGTATCAGAGTATGTACCTGAGTATGAGTAGTAGTGGAGGCCCAAGGATACCTAGGACCTCAATGGGAAAAGCTTGGAAAGGTTGAGGGAGCAGGTCTAGAGATCAGCCTTCCCAAGGAGGAGGAGATCTGGGCAGAGAACATGCATCTCCTATGTACATGAAGTAGAGAAAATTAGGAGGATGATTTCTAATCTTTTAAAAAAATTTGTTAATTTCTATCAATGTTAATATTCTTTTTTTAATCGTTATTAAAATTTATTCTTATTTTTCTCCTGACTTGAAGGCTACTGGCATGAATCCTGAACTGTTGCATTGTTTTGAAGGCAAGTAGTTTACTCCTTGCCTTGCTCTCTGACCTAATTTGATCAAGTGTGTTTGCTATAATTCTAAGAAATAAGAGATTCACAAGTAAAATTTTGTAATTTGACATTCATTTTGTCCATTCATTTTGGTAGTACAGGCTAAATTCTGCCTTCAAAGACACTGCATGGGCCAAGATATAGCCCTAAAAACTGTGAAGATGCTAGGTGTATAGAAAATATATGGTATATATATGGAATAATAACAATAATAACAAAAATATACTTAAAGGGAGAATTAAAGTCTTCATGGATTAAGATGTACATTGAGAGAGGGAGAACACTGAATTCTGTTGGAAGATGACTTTATATCTTAAACTTCTGCTACATTTAAAATTTAAGCATAGAAAATGAACTCCATTCAGCCTTCCTGAATCAGTCACATTAGTCTGAATATAAGAAATATATCTTCTCGATACAACTTGCAAATTAACTTCAATGTGAAAGGCAATGCTGTAGGTTTTTTGCTTGTTTGTTTTATTATTATAAACTAAACATTTGCAAATGGACTTCATAGAAAGGCTATGGAAAATCAAATTGAAGCTGTACCTTTTTTTTAAGAATAATATGCAATTTTTTCTCAGCAGCCTTTTTTATCACAAAAATAATTGAAGTACAACTAGCTAATTTCACTTTATTTCTGTTTAGTGTGAAAAGTTCCACTTGCCAAGCTTTGTCCTGTGCGTTTACATATATTTTAAACAAAAGTTCTCAAGAGGCATCCTAACACCCCCCAATGTTGCTATTAAACTCTTATTTCACATCATCCTATATCTGTTCCAGATGATTTATTATTTTATTTAAAGCCAGCAGAGCAGTAAAAGAGCTTTATGATAGGTATTTGCTTAACTTATTGATTGTGGTGCCTCAATAGGGATTCCATAGTGTCTTTTAATTTTCATGATGTGGGTAAGGGAGCAGTGAAATTGCATCTGGAAGCTATTTCAATTCAAATTTAAACTAAGAGACTTAGGAAATGAAGTAGACACTGCAATAAAGGAATAAGCCCAAAAATATTAAAAAGAACAGAAATAACAATAATAATGTATTTTTAATCATTTAAAAGAGCTTTTAATTAAGAATAGAATCTTAATAGGTCTGAATAACAAGTGGATTGATTCCCTCTGCATTATATGTCCCAAAGATTCACAAACTTGTGTAAAACTGGGCAAAGGCTGCTGCTTTTTGTAGGAGAATTGACTGTTCAGGCCAAACCTAATGGCTAACTGGATCCTTAGCTGTTGCTATAACTCACAGTAAGAACACAGTAAAAAGCAAGTCACTTCTACAGCTTCCTCTCCTTATATTGTTAACTGGGGAAGAAAACCAGGAAAAAATTAAAGAAGTGAGTAATTTGGAAGGCAATATTTCTCTTCCCATCTACTTGTTTGTTTTCCACCTCTGAAGATAAAGCCATTAGGAAACTTTGAGTAGTTCTCAGGATGCAGAAGTGGCAGGGACAGAATTTGCTGGCATGGATTGGGATGCATGTACTTGTCCAGTTCATGGGGAACAGAAGAAACATGCCCTTTTGCAGGTGTAAAATTTGCGTGGTTCTGCCTCTCTCAGTCTTTGCAGTTGCTTTACAATTAAGGATGATTAAAAGTGTACAGATAGTGTTTAGCTGTGTACCTGGAGACAACTGTAACACTCTTAAGTGCCAAAAACACAATGATATAAAATGCTTTCAGATTCTTGTTCAAAGGAATTCAACCACATATTTAAATTTTATTAATATTAAAGGTACTCTAGTCTGTGTTTTCTAAACAGAGGTTGAAGATATGAGTCTTCACTTCTAAGTAGTCTATGAGAAAAGCTAGAGATTCTAGCTAAGAACTGAATCTATGTTGAGCCCATGAATGAAAAACATCTAATAAATTTTTATTGTAGGTGGCTTGGGAGATTTATCTACTCATCTACTGGAACTATACCCTGTACCTCAAAATCTTTCAGAGGAAAAACATTGTCCCTTTCCCTTCCCTTTCTTTCATCTTTCCCCTTCCCTCTTTTTCTCTCCTTCCAGTCAATACTTACAGGTAGGCTCCTTGGCAACTACTGGACAATACTGAAATGTCCAGATAGCCATTTGAACCATCAATTATGTGCATGAGACAGTGTGTCTTATTGTAGAGCCAGAGATGTTAGAAA
>VXAB01005374.1:0-37829 GCA_013399175.1 Odontophorus gujanensis
TGATAAAAGCTAGAAGTGCTGTTGCTGAAGGAGATATTAGATTACAAATCCTTAACATGGAGAAGTACCTGAAGGGATATGATCTTGATGTATAAAATTATAAAAACCATGAATAAGCAAGTTAGGGAACAATTATGCACTAGTTTTGTTAAACAAGAACAAGGGACACTAAATGAAATTATAATCAAGAAAATTTTCAGCAAACAAAGGGAAGTGCTTTTTCACACAGTGTGCAATTAAATTACAGAACTCATAGCCACAGGATGTTGTGAAGGCCAAAGATATAAACGGATTCAAAAAGTGATTATAAGTATGAAAGGAAGTCCATCAAAGAGCATTAAAAAAAGAAAAGGTGATACCCCATGTGAAGTCAGAAAACACTTCCACACTGCAGCACCAGAAGATAAAATTTTGCATTTGCTTTGTTCATATACTCCCCTTTTCCCAAGCATTTGCTACTGACATCCATCAAGGAGAGGTAGAAGGCATAGTTACTTCTTCCTGAATTTTACTGAATCTGTTGTTCTGGAAGTACTTTGGTGGCCAAAGCAGAAGTGTCAGGTCATCACTGATAAAAAACATACCCTCTTCTCTCTCAGGAGTGGGATTCCATCAAGCCTCTGTCAGACTCAGGAATCTGAGACAGTATTGGTCTGGTGTAGTATAACAATTTTGCCACAACCACAGCAGGAAAAGCTAAGCAAGTACTGTCTGCCCAGACATTTTGGACAGGTTTTCTCTACAACTGACTGCAGAAAGTGCAGTACAGCCATGATACTGATACAATGAAATGGTACAAATCTTATTCATTATGTCCAAATGATCACAGCTTCTGAGGGTAACCAATACATAGAACTTTCCTCAAAGGTTTTTCATCATCAAGAAAGAGGTATAACACTTAACTGATATTTAAGCACTAGTTAGTCTTTTGAAACACACTTAGTTGAATCAAAGCTCATTGTATTTCAATAATCTCTCCTTTCAACTTCCCTTTCCTCTTTTCTCTTTTCCCTTTTTTTCTTTTCTTTTTTCTTTTCATTTTTCTCCTTTCTCTTTCTTCTTTTCTCTTTTTTCCTTTTCTCTTTTGTCTTTTTTTTCTTTTTTCTTTTCCCTTCTCTTGATCTCACTGTCTTGGTAATTGATGAAGATACTGAAGAGTATCAATACCAGTACTGACCCCTGATGGACACCACCCATTACTGATTACCCATTTCCATCTGGACATTGAGCCATTGGCAACTACTCTCTGGATATGATCTCACAACCAGCTCCTCATCTATTGTACAGACTACCCATCAAATGCATATCTTTCAAATTTGGAAAGAAGGATGCTACAGGGGACCATGTCAAAGGCCTTACTGAAGTTCAGATTGATGACATCAGTGGCCATTGTCAACTGATGCAGTTACGCCATCATAGAAGGCCATTAGGTTGGTTAGGCAGAATTTTCCCTTGGCAAAATCAGACGAAGTTTCACCTCCCAATCTTCCATATGCTCCGGCATTGCTGCCAGAAGGAGCTGTTCCACAGTCTTCTCCAGAGGTAAGGCTGGCAGGTCAGTAGTTCCTGGGGTCATTCTTTTTACTCCCATATTTTTAACCCCCATTTCAACTCACCAAGGACTTCACCTGATTGTTATGATCTTTCAAATATTATTGAGAGTGGTTTGTTGACTATATCACCCAATTCCTTCAGGTCTCTGGGATGCATGTCACTGGAACCCATAGATCATCAGGTAACCCAGGTGATTGTGAATCTGATCTTGCTTACAACAGATGAGATACTACTTCCCCAGTCTCCACTTTCCAGACAATCCACTCAAGGTGTATGTGAAGAGCATTCATCAGTGAAGACAATATGTATGTACAGGAATTTATGTCTGTGAGTAAATAGTGTAGTTTGGTGGATTAGGTATATGTAAATTCATAAATACAGACACAACGAAGTACAGATTCTCACATATACTCTTATATCCCATTATGTTAAAATGTACAAAAATTTAACCTAAAATTAAAACACCCTTTAAATTTCATAAGTGTGAAAATGTTTCTATTTGTTCCACAAGCATATACCTGCATAAACTGTTTGTAAAAGGATTATCTACTTTCGCAGACTTAATTAAGGATGTCTAAATTCTGCCAGATGATTTCCAGAACAACACAAAATAAACAGTCTCCAGTTTTTGACATCAGCTTGCATACCATTTTGAGAAAAAGTCATAGAAATAGCAGTGCATTTGTTATTTCCACAGATAACAAAATAATGGGAAGTAATGTAGATACATTGCACAGGAAACCAAACACCTCTGATATGCACTGGATAGGATAATTCAGGTTGCCTTGATTCAGTGACCTACCTAAAAGTGTGACATATCATTCTCATTCCCTATTTAGAACCATCATTTAAGTTAAAACTATGATTTTATCTTTATGTTCTGTACAGCTACCTCACATTTTTCTCTTTATGTTGAAGAAATATGAAGTTTAATTTGTCAAACAAGGAGCTGGTATGTCTGGATATAGCACTATTTCAAATTCTGTGTTATAACATTGCAAAATCATTTGAAGAGCCATAATCACAATAACTTACAATACCTATTATCGTATATTAAACACATAGTATAAAACTACCCCAGTGCTTCTTTTTCTGTATTGAAGAAAATATTAAAAACAACCATATAAACATAATCTTAAACATCCCACATGCTCTTCAATGAAGACTTTCTAATCTGTGAGTAAACATGAACATGCACAGACTCTGAAGATCTTCTTAGGGATATGGAAAACAATCAAAAGCCCGCGTTGCATTCAACAACCATGAAATGGATTGTCATCTGAAACAAATGTTATTGATCCTGAATAATTAACCAAAGCCATTTTATTATATAACCAAATATAAATGCAGACCATAACGAGCCATTTAAGCAAATGTGCTTTCATTCTTTTAAGAGAAAATATTTCTATTGACAGAGAAATAAGTTAGAGAANATCTGGACATTGAGCCATTGACAACTACTCTCTGGATATGATCTCACAACCAGCTCCTCATCTATTGTACAGACTACACATCAAATGCATATCTTTCAAATTTGGAAAGAAGGATGCTACAGGGGACCATGTCAAAGGCCTTACTGAAGTTCAGATTGATGACATCAGTGGCCATTGTCAACTGATGCAGTTACGCCATCATAGAAGGCCATTAGGTTGGTTAGGCAGAATTTTCCCTTGGCAAAATCAGACGAAGTTTCACCTCCCAATCTTCCATATGCTCCGGCATTGCTGCCAGAAGGAGCTGTTCCACAGTCTTCTCCAGAGGTAAGGCTGGCAGGTCAGTAGTTCCTGGGGTCATTCTTTTTACTCCCATATTTTTAACCCCCATTTCAACTCACCAAGGACTTCACCTGATTGTTATGATCTTTCAAATATTATTGAGAGTGGTTTGTTGACTATATCACCCAATTCCTTCAGGTCTCTGGGATGCATGTCACTGGAACCCATAGATCATCAGGTAACCCAGGTGATTGTGAATCTGATCTTGCTTACAACAGATGAGATACTACTTCCCCAGTCTCCACTTTCCAGACAATCCACTCAAGGTGTATGTGAAGAGCATTCATCAGTGAAGACAATATGTATGTACAGGAATTTATGTCTGTGAGTAAATAGTGTAGTTTGGTGGATTAGGTATATGTAAATTCATAAATACAGACACAACGAAGTACAGATTCTCACATATACTCTTATATCCCATTATGTTAAAATGTACAAAAATTTAACCTAAAATTAAAACACCCTTTAAATTTCATAAGTGTGAAAATGTTTCTATTTGTTCCACAAGCATATACCTGCATAAACTGTTTGTAAAAGGATTATCTACTTTCGCAGACTTAATTAAGGATGTCTAAATTCTGCCAGATGATTTCCAGAACAACACAAAATAAACAGTCTCCAGTTTTTGACATCAGCTTGCATACCATTTTGAGAAAAAGTCATAGAAATAGCAGTGCATTTGTTATTTCCACAGATAACAAAATAATGGGAAGTAATGTAGATACATTGCACAGGAAACCAAACACCTCTGATATGCACTGGATAGGATAATTCAGGTTGCCTTGATTCAGTGACCTACCTAAAAGTGTGACATATCATTCTCATTCCCTATTTAGAACCATCATTTAAGTTAAAACTATGATTTTATCTTTATGTTCTGTACAGCTACCTCACATTTTTCTCTTTATGTTGAAGAAATATAAAGTTTAATTTGTCAAACAAGGAGCTGGTATGTCTGGATATAGCACTATTTCAAATTCTGTGTTATAACATTGCAAAATCATTTGAAGAGCCATAATCACAATAACTTACAATACCTATTATCGTATATTAAACACATAGTATAAAACTACCCCAGTGCTTCTTTTTCTGTATTGAAGAAAATATTAAAAACAACCATATAAACATAATCTTAAACATCCCACATGCTCTTCAATGAAGACTTTCTAATCTGTGAGTAAACATGAACATGCACAGACTCTGAAGATCTTCTTAGGGATATGGAAAACAATCAAAAGCCCGCGTTGCATTCAACAACCATGAAATGGATTGTCATCTGAAACAAATGTTATTGATCCTGAATAATTAACCAAAGCCATTTTATTATATAACCAAATATAAATGCAGACCATAATGAGCCATTTAAGCAAATGTGCTTTCATTCTTTTAAGAGAAAATATTTCTATTGACATAGAAATAAGTTAGAGAAAACACATAGGGGTGTAGTATTCACCAGTAAAGTGCTTTTAACATAACACTACTTAGTTAAATGCTATGAAAAGAAATACAGGAAAACCATAATGACTCTAAAAATAACAGAAATTGAGATAAATAATTTTAATTAGAAACTGAAGAAACTGAAAAAATTGAAGAAATTGACAAAGCAAAAAAAAAGTATTATCTTTTTTTTTTTCCTTGTATTACTTTGGCATAATAATGTTCAATTCCCAGAGATAATCCTCCATAGAAGGAGATGTAACTGGGACACAATTATCACTGTCAATTGATATAATTAGAAAATAAAATAAAATAAAGAATAGGCACTTCTAATGTTAAAGATGCACCTGTATGCATATTTTTTAAGTGTGTACATGCGTTACTTGAAGTAAAAATTACATTCTGGAGTACATTGTTCATTAATTTAATAAATAGCCTTTTTAAAATATGGTTGCCATGGCCTGTAAAAAGAAAGCTTCCCAAAGCCCAGACAACCACTGTGTTTTTCTAGAATTTCCCTGCAAAATTCCATGAAAAATCAGTTCTCACTTGTGAAATCATTTTGCACAACTTTCACCTTGATCAAATTTCTCACTTGCCGAAAGTTAAATTATGACATAAGGTAACATATCTAATCATGTCTAATTTACGTTGAAGTAGACACTCATCTCATCTTGTCTCATCTGTTTCTGGAGAAAAAAAAAAAAAGTACTTCTCATGGAGGGAAACAGGACATCTTCCCCATGGATGTAAACGGTAGTGACAAGACAGAATTTCAATATTAAAGAAATCTTAACAATACAACTTGCTTCCATGATCAAATTAGCAGGAAAAGAGGCACAGAAAAAATACAAGCTAAGGAAGTCCTGAAATGAGGAAGTGGCAAATCTAGTTTTGGCTTCACTCAACAAAGTAAGCAGTACTCAATTTAAGCATGTTTTTTGGAAATGGATATATTTAATCATTTAGAGACTGCATGATATAACTCTCATACACCTCATAACTCTCACAGATCTGAACACTTATCTACAGCTATAGCATATCTTACATATGACACTAATTTCTTGGAAGAAAAAACATTGACCCTTGTAGGAAGCACAATTGATTAGGTTAGACAATTTGATTAAGATTATAATTAATTATTATAATTAATTTTATTTTAATGAGAATTTGAACTATTATCTGTAAAATTACTGTGATAATCTCATAAATCTTTATTTTCTGCAAGCCTCCACTCTGCCCCCTCCCCAAGCAGCATGATAGCTAACTTAAATGCAAGTGACAGCGAAATTACAGAGCAATAATTAGTGAGTGAAATGGTTGGTAGATTTTAACTGTAGTTGCTAAAAAGCCTCTATGTTTCCCTTTTTAGCTAGTTTAACAAATACTATAAGAATATAGTATTTCCTATAATTATTTTAAGGGTGCTTTTTCATTGACTAAACCTAGCTATCTAGTAAATAAATTGCAAGAACACCACAGTTTCAGTGTTTCGACTGTTAGCATGTGTTCTACCAGGCTAACAAAATGATCTTCTATGTACCACTATCCTTGCATTTCCTGTATTAATGCCCCTCTTCCACAATTCACAAAATTCTCATCGTATTTCAGTTGTGGGTCCATGCAGTATTCAAATACTCTAAAAAATATATTGATGAATATATAGAGCTACTCAAAGAAATATTAAATTTCTCCCCCTCTACTCTGCCCTGGCAAGGCCTCACCTGCAGTATTGTGCCCAGTTCTGGGCTCCTTGGTACAAAAAAGACAGGGATGTCCACAAAAGAATCCAGTGGAGGGCTACAAAGATGATAAAGGGTATGGAATACCTCCCTTATGAGGAGAGGCTGAGAGACCTGTGTCTGTTCAGCCTTGAGAAAAGAAGGCTCAGAGGGGATCTGATCCATGTCTATAAATATCTAAGGAGTGGGAGGCAAAGGGACGAGGCTGGACTCTTCTCAGCAGTGTGTGGTGATAGGATGAAGGGAAATAACCACAAACCGGAGCATAGGGAGATCCACACAAATGTGTGTGGGAGCATTTTCACAGTGCAGTGACGGAGCACTGGCACAGGCTGCACAGAGAGGTGGTGGAGTCTCCTTCTCTGGAGACGTTCAAGACCCGCTTGGATACCTACCTGTGCATCCTGGGCTAGGGAGCTGCTTTGGCAAGGAGGCTGGACTTGATGATCTCTAGGGGTCCCTTCCAACCTCTACCATTCTGTGATTCTGTGATTCAATGTGAATGGAGACTCTCCTCCTCTATACTTAAGAAAAGTTACATTTTTATATAAAAGTTATGTTTTTAGAAGAAAAGAAGAAGTGGAACTGGAAGAAGGAAGATATTTCTTTCTCAAAATCTGTTATTTAGACTGTCTTCATCTATCTAAAACACAGTCATTTATTTACCCTCTTAATTTCTTTAAGTAATATACACTGCCAATATGTACATATATCAATTCCAAAATGATAAATTAATACAATCTATGTGCAGACTATATTTTTTCAAATGTGTGAATACTATTTGGAAATATGTACCAGATGATGCTGAATATTTTGAACCTTGAAAAATACTTTCAATGGTTACCTAATATCTGTGTGAGGAAAAATGATTTTCTCAGTCTCTTTCTGACACGGAAAAAGTATTAAACTATTTGGAATATCAAAAACTTACTGATAACAATTTCATAAATAATGTCTGTATTATTAGATATACTCAAGTGTTGAATCTTAATCCACTATATATACTGTGATTTTCTTTATTTTTTTTTTTTTGGGGGTGTGGTGGGGGTGATGGTGAAGGATGTGGCAGGGGGGATAAGGGCAGAAATACATTATTCTTGCCCAATAATGAAATTATTCATTATTATCCAACTTTCAAATAATTATTTTATTTTAAACCAATCTTTATTTTCCCGCACAGCTTTTTAGGTGGTAGTTTGTGTTTCTGTTGCACTTCTTTTAAACTCCAGCTAGAAACTCAGCTGTCTTTGTAACTAGTAGTTGATTAAATGGTCTTAGAATTACAGCATAGCTACAGATTTCAATAAGTGAAGCATTAGCTTGTCATATTGCTCAGTTTCTCTTAAGAATGAAACTAGCTTTAATGACACTAAAATGCAATAAAATTGCAGCTTGTAGATGGATAAGAAAAATGTTTTAGAATACAATTTTCAATATACTTCAAAATAAATGATACAAAAATGAATATCTTTAACAACCAGTAATTAATGTGATATTGCTGTGTTTTTAGAAAGATTTCCTTTTATATCTGTTTGCAAAATTGCTTTTAGATAATGTTGACTGAAAAAGACATTCCATATGAAAAATAAACTACTACAGTTTTTTATAGTCTGTTTAGTCTGGACAGATGACAATGTATATTTACAATATAAATACCTAATGCGAGGCATATAAGCTGCACAAATCTAAAAAAGAAAGATAATCACAGCATTCTGTTGCTCACTGTGTACTTCAGATGTTCGCATCTGAAAATATGTAATGATTGTGAAAAGTTTTAGATAGGTTTTTATCCCTATCACAAGGTATATATATCACGCTTTAGAAGATGAAAAGTGACCAGAAAAGAATTTGGTCATTAAATCCATTCATGTTAATGACTTGTCAGGATCTGAAAAAGCTTTTTTGATAACTATTGACCTGGGATAAATGTATTTGGTAAACAAAATTGATAATTAGTGTAATGGTTAGTGCCCTTACTGGCCTTATTTTGGCTAATTACATGCTAACATGATAAGATATACTTAAATAACAAAAATCATACATAATATAAGCTAAATAGTCATAAAACTTAGTTATAATTTCACCATTTCTTAACCTCATAGAAGTAGAATAGTAGATTGGCTGTACAAAATTGTCTAGGGTCATATCAACTGTTGCTATGCACTCATTTCTAGAATCTTTGGAGAGGTGGGTTTCCCACACATCCTTTGCTTTGTCAGTTGCCTGGTAGCAGATAGGGACACCTAAAATACTCTTGGGAGCTTCTGAGTTTTTTAAATGATTCCAGAAACTTGACTTTAAGAATGTCAATGGTTTATGAGCTGGTTCGGCTGAATCGACTGATAAAGACAAAGAAATAATGTATTTATTTATTTAGTCACACATGTTCTTCATATTTTGTGTGTGCAATCTGTCTGTGGATCCTGATGGGAAATATATCTCAAAGTACAGCTGTCAAGAGTGTTTGCTTGAAATTTGGACATTGATTCTTTTATCTGTCTCTCCTAGGATATTTAGCATCTCTTATATGTCTGTTTTTAAAAGTCTGTGATGTAGTGGAAAATGTTTTTTGATATTTGTTCTGTGAGCACAAAGGCCATAAAGAGAAACATATACAAAGACCAAGTAATTTTAAAAATTCACTGTAGAAAATTAAAGTGTTTTTCGCCATGGAAATCCATAATTTTGCATACATAATAAAACACTTTTTCAATATGAAGTGTAATATGAAATATTTTTAAGTGAAATTACTTTGCTTATTGTTTGAAGAATGAAAGTACTTGCATTAAGCCCTGGGGTGTATTTGATGGAGTGAGAGCTTCTTTCTAGTAAAAATGGTGCACTGCCTTCTGATGTGGAGAAAGTTGCAAGTATTCCACAAAACAAAACAAAACAAAGCAAAACAAAACGCTTTGCAGATAAGTTAGAGAAATGAAATATCTAGAGTAGTAAGTAAAGACTAAAATAAATGCATACAACACAATCCTCATGTAAATTGAAGTAGTAAAATATATCAGTGCAATGAGAAAGAAAAAAAAATAAAGTTGCCTTTTTGTATATAATTTACTTCCTTGCACTCCTCTGAGTTTCATTCTAACAGGGAGGAAATTTAGGCTTCAATTCTGCTTTAGTGTAACTGATGAAAATATTGATCTGCGTTTACCATCAAATGCCCTAAGTGGAATTCATTCAGCTGGGTCTGTAGCAGGAGGGCAAATACACAGCATGAATCATTATTACTAAGCAAAAAGTGGAGTGAATTAGTTATAGACCCTGTCCTGCAAAAAAATAAAATAAAATAAAAATAAGAAAGTTGTGCTGTTGGAAGGGGACTATAAGTTGAAATAGAGCAGGAGCTGTAAATGGTGATGCTAAACCAAGATTAAAGCTTTTTTATACTGTTTTACACTTCTGATAGTTAAATCTTGTTTTCATTTAATTAAATTCTGTTAAGTTTGGGCAATAATTATTCTCATCAGCATAATACTGTATTTTATAGGTTGCAGAAAAGAAAGAGAGCTGTAATGTGATATCTGCAGTAAGGATAGCACTTCATCTTTTTGTTATTCTTCTAACTACTATCTTGAAATTTGACTAATAATGAATTGTACCACCTGGGTTTTTAGTGAGGGGAGAAAATATTCAAGGCCACTGCCCCTCCAAATATTGGGAAACAAGCTGCATCTATGAACTTGAATAACATATATTTGTGGTATATATTCTTATGCTTAAGAAACTTACCCCCTAGATGAATATGAATTAAGGTAGATTCTAGATGAATTCTTCAGGTGTTCAATGAATTGTTCAGATGCATCTTCTTTATGAATTATTTTATATCAGTATTACAAGGACATCTGCTACAAAACCAACAAAACTAGAAACAATATAGACCTTGTAAATGTTTTGAGACTAGCCGCAACTTTGATATCTCTTCAGACTTTACTGAAAACTCTTTCTTGAGAAAAATAGAATTTCCTTCAAAATTTTAAGTTACATTTTCAGAATGAAATGTGGTGGTTAATACTTTTCATTTTATTTCATTGGATTCCCTTACTGTACCTGTTTACTCACCGAACAAGTGATTCAACTGAAAACATATTTTAACATTATATCTTATTCATACCTCCAACATCTACAGAACACTGTAGTCTCTGACCTCTGTTCCTGGTTCTGTCTCAGTGTTCAGCTCCTGAGAAAGATTCCTGCCTCTCTGAAGTGCTCAAGTGATAAATAGGACAGGAACTAGCAGACAAATGTTTAGAATCAGGTTTAAATTACATTATAGTTTACATTTATCACAGTGTTCATTTTATATTAATTCCTTCTCTTATTAAACATTTATAATGTAGTGGTGCCTAGAGACCATCAGGCACTGGAAAATGTATAGAAATAGCATTCCTTTTCTAGAAGAGTGGGTGTAATAAGTGGATAGAACAAGCATATTGAGGAAGGGCACGTGTATTGAGACATGGCAGTGCACTCAGATTGACTCAGTTCACAACTGGTTACAATCCTATCCTGAGATGGTTCTGTACATACAATGTGCAATGGTTACATTTCACTATATAAAGTTTATGTATGTGTCCACGTGTGTGTTATAACAAAGACAGGTTTTGAGAGATAATGATGTTGTAGTTGCAGCTCTGCAGAGGTTTCAAAAATCTGTATGCCTCTGGAAAAGTGCCTAGAGCTAAAAGATTTTCTTCTCATAGACTGTGATTAACCTGCTCTACTTCATTATTAATGCTATGCCAAATACAGATACCAATATGTATTTTCATCTTCTGATTCATCTCATTAAACAGCATATAACAGAAAACAAATTACATGCATAAAAACAGACTTTTCAAGGGCAAATATATTATCACAGTACCTAAGAAACAGAAAAAAAAAATAAAAAAAAAGTTAATTAAAAAGAAAAGAAAAGCATTACAAAATGTTAAAATGTAGCTTTGCTCAGATGATACTGACATTTTACCAGTGTGGAACTTTGAACAGTTCCCTATTAGACAAAATTATTTATGCTTTCTCTTGAAAGATCAGAGAAAAAAAGTTCTCTCACTCCAATAAAAACCATGAGTTTGTTGGGAAAATTCCAGACCAAGGCTACTTTACCTTTGCTGCAGCAGAGGCTTCATGCTGAGACTAGAGGTGCCTGATTGACCCATCATCACTGCTGGAAGCCTCTACTCCACTGATAGCCTTGACTTGTGCGACCTCAAAATAAATGCTGATATTTTGCAATTCATGACACAAAGGAAAAAGAAAAATGAAAATGGAATATATGATTAGGAATATAATTTTCAGTTACTGCTGTCTCCTGAATGCTTTGACTCCTAGTACAAGCAGTTTCAAAGCAGCTATATTTTGCTGAAAACCTTTTTCTTGGTAAAATAGACTAATGAGAACCTGGATTTAAGCCATTTTTTTCCTCTTTCAATGGCATGTAAAATGAAAAGAATTATGTGTTGCGTATAAGTACTTATCCTCCAAAAGCCCATAGGGAATTTAATTAATATATTGCCAAGGTCTTCATCAGATGTGAAATAGCTCCATTATGACTAATGGAAAATGAGCGGATTTACATAAGCTGAATATCAATTTGAATTTAAAGATAATTGAAAAAAATGCTGGAATTTGCTCTGTTATGGAATTAGGAAAATGTAGAACCATTTAAAATTGACAATGAAAAGAAAGCAATAAACGGATTATGTACAGTTTTTACTAATTCTCATATACACACAGATATGCTACACTCCTTGTCAAGATTTTTTTTTTTTAATAAGATCTACATAATGCTTAGTTTGTGATATTGAGATTTAGCTTTACAAAGAGCAACTGCTTCAGACAAGCAAGTTGATTCTAGATCATGGGCATACATGTAGACATTTGATACTATTTCTCTAAAAATAAATATTTCTGAGAGACCATTAGTTCCTCTAGTGTTTAGGTTCAGTCTCTCTGACTGCTCTGTTATCACCAAAGGAGTATACCTGGCTGATGCTGGATCCCAGAAAATTAATTTTCTGCTTAGTCTATGATGTTACAAACACATAATTCAGCTTTTGATTAGCACACCCAATGATTTTTTTGTATAAACTGTTTCAAAGATATGTTAGGACTCTGAGACTAAGTAAATTTCTGCAAAGATAGCAAAATTAGAATGTTCTAAAATAGCCACCAATGTAAGTAGGAAGCATATTGTCTCAGATTCTCCTGTTTTTCCTTCCCATGTTGCAATTTCCTTTTCAAAGACAAAAACAAACAAACACAAACAGTTTATTATTTCCTTCCTTTCTTGTATCTATTATCTGAATAAAATTTTCTCAAAGGGCTATGTAAAAATGCTATTGCTAAACATAATTCTGCTAAGGGCTTTTAGTATTAAAGTTGTGTGAAATACTAGGCTGAAGCGAGAAGCAGAAGACAAATACCTTATTCTGCGTGAAAATGCTTCAAATATAATTCAATAAATTTGGTGTTCAGTCAAAGGTCAGGATTCCTTCATTATTCTGTTTACTTTGTTCTAATGCACCAGTTTAATACTTTTTTGTTCTAGCTAGGACTAGCTTTCTGAATTTCAGTCTATTTTATTTGTCAAAATCTTATATTTCTCTACTGGGAAATTTCATTAAGAATTTTACTAATAGTATCTATGAAGGGACTTCTTCAAGTTACTAGGTATTTCTGTCACTACAGATTACATTTTAAAACATACCTCCTATTTCTGTAGTGTTGACATTGTTTAAAGGAACTGATATTTATTTCAAGCCTGCTTCAGCCACAGTTATCGCCATATATCTTGGCTGAAGATCTATTCATCATTGCTGCTCCTTGAATAATTCTGGAGCAATAGGTCTAGCACAGGTTATTAAAACACACAAAAAATTGTATTTGACTTTCTGAGTACAAGTTAGACCCTTAATTAAGGGATGTTGCAATAGTTATCTATCTTAGTGCTCTTAGACAACCCTTTGTTCGTTTGTATGTTCTGATTAATTTCTTTCTGCTCTAAGGAATTCTCAGCTGTATCACAAATTCCAGAGGGCATTTAAGTTTCACTTACATTCAGCTTTACAACTTTTCCATCTCTGGTGCTGTACTCTTAACCTCTAGATATCTCAGAAAATATTAAACTCAAATGCACAACATAATGCCATTCCTGGGGCCATGCTGTGAGTCTTGCTTAGGTTTAGTAGGCAAAGCAGGACTCAGGGCAGAAATCTACCTGAGGCAGTTGTTTTTTTCACTTGACTGACTGATTTTGGCAGGCAGAATGGTTTGAAACATCATTCAGAGGCAGCATCAAGATCCCATTCTGGAGACATCAATTACTCTCATCTTGCCAGAAAGACCAAGCTGCCTTTTTCCAGTTCTCAGCTTATGCCCGGTTCCCAGTATAATCTCATTCTTTTGATTTTCTGTCCTCTCCCATAGGAGCAGCACCCTGAACCTAGACATCACACTGTATTGTACTGACTCTTCATATTACATTTTACATTAAGACTCTATTAGCCCTGGGCTCTAGATAGTTGGTTCTGGGTTCTATCTAGTATATCACGACATAATGATCTGTGGAAACTAAGCCTCAGTACCTTTGGGTAGTTTGTAATATTACATGGTCCTTCTTCAAATGGTGGAGTTCATTTTTCTGTCACACACTGAAAACTTAGTCTTCACTCTTATCTTAATTTTGAACCAAATTTTCTTATTTCTATGTACTCCTCCATGATCGCATGATGCAATGCTCTGTCTCTATTACCACATAAATAAGTACAATGTTAAAATAATTATATACAATTATTTTCTTTAGTTGGTTTAGTATCTGTAAAACTCAGGCATCATTAATTACCTGGACTATATGGTCATAGCATTTTAATTTACTTCTTTTGGTTTTCTTTGCCTCAAGGTCTTTTTTTTTCCTCAAAATATGGATTTGAGGATTAAGCCTTTACTGTTTTCTCTGACTTTGTGTAACAGAAAGTGACAAAATTGATGCAACAAAACTGTCTTTCCAAGCCCCACTGTAGCTTCTGAATATTTTATATACCCTGGGCAGGAAACACAAAGCAATGTAGAGTACTTTCATTTGATGGCTGTGAATTATAAAATACCTCCTACTTTTTCTAGTTTTTTTTCCTGACACCCTATCTGAGATCTAAAAACTCTTAACAAAATTTGCCTTGTAAATAAATCTCCTTTACCTATAAAATGAGAGAATCTTAGACAGGTGGTCACTTAGAACCTACTGTTTCTCTGGGGAAAGACAAAGACAAAAATAAAAGGAAAAATATTTTGACAACTTTTTTTGTCATTCTATCTATATATTCTTTTATTCAATGAAATTTGAATTGAAAGTGCTAAATAACTGAAAGGAAAACTGCAACTGTAACTACAGAATTATAATTTATGATAATACCTTATTAAGCTGATGTGATGTATTCATTGTAACAAGATGATAAATTGACACTGTTGGACTCTTTGTAATAAAGCCAAAATATAAACAGGAGTAAATGCATTCCAGTGATACTATGAAATCATGTAACAGACTGGAAATCTAGCCACAACAACTTTTTGTTTTGCGTACCCATACAGGTCTTTCACACTGTATTAATTTAACAGCTAATATATATCAATCTGTAGTAAGCATATTCAAATGAATGAACACAAAATGATGGATAACTTTGTTCAAGTTTAGTCACATGGTATGGTATATATGATAAAACTTGTTCCAGTTCTTTATATAAAACAATACTTAAAACATTGTTTGCAGATTATGTCATATCAGGCTAACTTTCCATACTTGTTTTTCAAGAGATTACTGTTTTTGACTGTGGCATTCCAGTTGTCAGGATGCCTGAGAGGGAGTAATTATTTAGACCAAATGGGTCTTTTTTCCAATGAAAATGCCCTAAAATTACCGTCAAACAAAAATCTCTACTAAGGTAATCTTCAGACAAGCCATATGTTTGGCTTGGAGTGCTCTGTATTCTAACATCATATGTCTCGGTTTTTGCACCTTGTACACAGTCCAGGAAAAAAAGGTATTTAAATCAGGCATGCATTTAGAGAACTGTTCCAAACAACTTAGGAGTCTAGACTCGCAAATTTCATGTATGGTGTGCAACCTATGTTGCCAAGTTTGGCTATACCTGAAAACCCCTTGAATGTGTCCCACCCCATTCCCCGTTGTTTTTTTCACTCAGCAAGAAGATAGCAATGATAGTGCACTTCACTGACAAAAATTGGGTGCACCAAAACAATTTATGGAGTAGGTAAAGTTAAATTAGGTTGGGTAAGGTTACAAATTCTGGGAAAGGTAAATTGGTAAATTAGTTTAGGAAAGGTTATACAAACTGTAAGACAGGGTCTGAGCGCGGAAAAGTGGGGCCTCCAGCATTTGGGATCTGAGGCTGGCTGAGGGAAGTGACAAAAGCTGTCCTCCAGTGTCCTTACTTCATATTCCTTTTTACATATGATTTGTCATGATAAGCAAAGAAGAATGGGCCAACTGTTACAAAGTATGCAGTCTAAAATATAAGCGAGGATATGAAAAACACATGACTTTGAAGAAAGGCAGAGAAAATTCCATTGGTTCCTTTCCAATTCTCAAAATATGTTAATCATCACATGGTTTTTTGGCCTCAGTTTTTTAGCAAAGGCAACACTTTCTCTTCTCCTTGTCAACTTCTGGATAGCTCAGGCCCTTGACATGAGTAATAGGTCACATTTTGTTAGGCATAGGTAAAGTGAGGGGTGTGACAGAGGCATAGCTATGGTTTTATCTGACCTGTATGGCTAGGGACAACTCTTGTTATTGACAAGAGGATGGTTAATGGACCTATGTCCTGTCTTGTTCTCTAGTCTTACCCAAATTTTCCTCTTCTTCAACAGGCTGTACTTGGGCCATACTCCACAGGTTATCACAGTGTTAGATTGCAGTGCTCTGACCATAGCATTTTTATCCGTTCCTCTTACATAAAATCAGTCATTAATTCCTATATACTGATTTTCTGTCTATTTCTCATGAAAATCTGTAACAAAACAAACAGGGTCTGAATTAGTATATTTTCATTCTAACCATAACTAGAACTTTCTACATTAAGAATTTTCTACTTGTCTCACTAGGTTAATATTTTTTTCAAAGATCACAGAATCACATAACTATAGGGCACAGAAGGGACACCTGGAGGTCACCTAGTCCAAACACCTGCTAAAGAAGGTTTCCTACAGTAGGTTGCACAGGAAAACATCCAGGCAGGTTTTGAATATCTCTATAGAAGGAGACTCCACATCCACTCAGGACAGCTTGTTCCAGTATCTGTCAAACTCAAAGTAAAATCATTTATTCTAATGATCAGATAGAACTTTCTCTGTTCCTGTTTGTGGCCATTGCCCCTTTTCCTGTCACTGGGCACCATCAAAAGCACCTCCCCTGTGAGTACAGGCTGAGAGAGTCAGGGCTCTTTGGCCTGGAGAAAGCTCAGCAGCATTCCAGCACCTGAAGGGGGCCTACAGGAAAGATGGGATGGGAATTTTTATGAGGGCTTGTAGTGAGAAGATGAGGGGAAATGACTTTAAACTGAAAGAGGGTAGATTTAGACTAGATAACAGGAAGAAATTATTTATTGTGAGGGTGATGAGGCACTGGAACAGGTTACCCAGAGAAGTTGTGTATGCTCCCTCTCTGGAAGAATTCAAGACCAGGCTGGATGAGGCTTTGAGCAACCTGGTCTAGAGGGAGGTGTCCCTGCCTATAGCAGGAGAGTAGGAACTAGGTGATCTTAAAGTCCCTTCCAACCCAAACCATTCTCTGATTGTATGTTGAACAAGATGGGGCCTCCTGGGGAACACCACTAGTTACTGGCCTCTTACTGAACTCTGCACCATTGTTCACAACACCTTGAACTCTGCCAGTCATCCAGATATCAGTCCACCTCACTATTTACTCATCTACCTCACACATCCTAAGCTTGCCTATGAGGATGTTGTAGGAGACAGTGTCAAAAGCCTTGCTGAAGCCAATATTCACAACATCCATTTGTCTCACTTCACTTCCCCTTTGTCTTCCACTGCTCTTATCTATAGGATATCCACAAGGAAGTCCTCAAAGAGGTCAAAGTTTGCATTCCAAGTGCCACATTTGAATCCTACTTATTGCCTGTTGTTATTATTTTCTACTATTGCATTTTCCATACACTTTTAAAATGTATTTATAAACAGATTATGTTTCTTTTTATCCCTTGTATCTCTCACAGAGAAATAATGTGTAGATATATATAATATATCAAGTGCATAGTTTGTAATTTGTCTTCTGACAAATGTTTGGATCCAGAACATTGGCGGAGACCTGTGGCATACCTTCATAGAGGCTTCCTTGATTTATGCCAGAATTTAAAAATTTCCTTTTCATTTTCTCTCTACCAACATATAGATGACTTCTGTTATTTTTTCTCCATCTATACACACATACTTCCTTGATATTGAACATTAATCTTTTTTTAATTATTCTGTAAAGCTAATTGCAGCTATAATTTTTGATCTTCCATATGTAAATATTATCATTTAACACTATATAAAATGTTACAAAAGATTATCGAATACTAACTTAAAATTAGCACAATACATTAATGCCAGATGATTAATGCATTAATTAGTATATGATGTTAATATTTTATTCTAAATTATTTAAATATGTATTTATACCATCAAAAATAACCCATAAATAGGTTTGACACCATTTCCTTTTTGAATTACAGCCCTCTCCCTAATGGTACCATAAGATTTGGAAAAAAAAAAATTAAGAGAAAGTTATGTTTAAGACCCAGATAATCTAAGTCTTTCTCAAACTGCAAACTAATGAGGTAACAACATGGGCCAGGGTCCATATTTCATCACACCACTGTTTTCTTTCTACAGAATAGGTAAAGAATCAAAAACTAGTCTCTCTTTAATGGATGAATGAATGTCATGCCTCTTGATGAACCTTAGAAAGACAGCTGAGAGCAGCAGCCATCCTCAGTTATGCAAATTCTAAATAGTCCATTCATATATCAGACTGATGCATGCAGAGAAGTATGATCCTGCTTTTTATCTTTTCCCTTTTCACTTCACTATTGACAATCGCATAAGTAACTACTAACATATGTCAATAAATGCTATCATCACTCCCAGTTGGGTAAAATGAATTTGTATCACTGGCTTTGGATCTTCTGCTCTCTCTCCACTGTTTCTCTCTATCTGTATTTAAAATTTTAAGCTTTTTGACAGTACAATTTTTTTTACTACTGTAATCAATGACTTTGGGAAAGTTTTCAGTACTTAATGATATTCACGATGATTATTGCTTACCAAACTGCCTCCTTTTCCGCTTGTTTTTCCCAATTAGTGAACAAAAATGAGAATAACAGCACATCGAGCATGACACACTGGAGTACTCTGATTTTTCAGGACAAAATTTTAGTCATCTCTGTTTAGACATTTACAGCCATTTCACTATGTAAAAAAAATGTGTCCACATATCATCTATATAGATCAATATTTCCATAAAACAGTATACATTTCTAGAATAAAACTTATTTACATTTCATCCACTGAATTAATTTTATCCAAAAGATATATATAATATATATTTGCATTATACTCCCTTTACATTTTAACCAATTATCATTGGTAAGAGTTTTATTTTATAGGGTCTCCCAAATCATGATATTCAAGTTTCTATTACCATATAAACTTCTTACTGATTTTGACATTTTTTTTCCATTTTCAATAGTTAAGAGTTCAAGTTTGTAATATTGATAATTTGAGTCTGATTTTATTTCGTGAAAGCTGTTATTTTTTCCCACTCCTTTGCTTTTACTCAGTTCCTAATGATATTTAAAAATAATATAAAATTAAATTCAGTAAAAATTCACTATGTGCCTATTTATTTGTAATGGTTATCTGACAATTATGTAATGTTTTGATATTCTTATTGTTGTTGGAAAATATGACTGTAGGTAGATATCATAATATTTAGTATATAATATGTCTAACAACTGTAAATTACACAGTCATGTACAACTTTAAGGTAGGTCATAACTTGGGATTCATAGTATACACCAAGCTGAAGTTACTACTGTTGTCTTTCACTTTCTGTTCTCATTCCCACTCTTACTGCTATTGTCATGGGTGGCTGAAGGCTAAAGCTGACCATGTTATAGCCATATCTTTAGCTGCATTTGTAAATATGCTATTCCTTTTCCTATGAAGCTGTACATTTGCTAAGCACCATAAAGGTACTATGGTTCATAGTATTCCCTTGTGGATAGGGCCATTTAAGGAAAAAAGAGATATATGTGCATAAGTTAAAACTTGAACAAGTTATTCAATTTATTAATGGATGTAAATATAAGAATTACATATATATAATAGATACAAGTATAATATAAGAATGAAGACATCATGTATAAAACTAGAAAAAAATATTTGAACTTGTGTCTCTACATTACAATCCAATATCTCTACATCATAATCCAATTTTTATACTGCATATTCAAATATTTTCAGAAATTTACTCCTTGCCATTTCTAGTAGTTCTGTTCTTACCTTTGTCTTGCCTGTCTTCCTCTGTCTTTTTTCAGAGGAAATTACAAAGAAACATTTTAATGCTATAACCATCTAAATTTATTACTAATTAATCTTTACAAGTTTTTCTTGTCTTATTTCAGATGAAAGATATATTTTCCAGAGGAATGAAGTTAGTGTACGGTATTTGAGCGTATTTCAGTTGAATCAAGAGAAAAGATATATTGACTCTTTATATGTGTTTGTTTTTTGTTTTGTTTTGTTTTGTTTTTCAAAATCTGCATTGAGATATAAAATGATTAAAAAGTTTTCTCTTTATTGAAGAGTTATACTTATAGAATTGTAGTAGCAGGTTATCATCCAGATGTATACAAGGACATTCAATCCATACTAATTCAAGCATCCACCCGAGCTAGAAATGTTCTCCTATAGGTAGACTATAGGAGACTCCTAGGGGAATGTCCAGAGCAACAAACCATTGAACTGTCATTCTTAGCACACCTCCTTTCTGCCTTAATTATATAAAAAAGGAAAAAAGAAAAATGAATGCTGTTCTCATTTACCAATATTTGGCACTGTCATTGCTAAAATGAGTGTATAAAATAACAAAGAAAGTTGATAATTTGTTAAGAAGTTAGTTGTTGTTTTTTTGTTGTTGTTTGTTTGTTTTTCATCTTTCTCCATTTTTTTTCTCGTGGTTTAACTGCCTGCATGATGTTCTGATGTGGAATACCAGCATCAAAACTACAAAATCACGACACTCATTTAATGAAGAAATTTCTGACTTGGTGGTATAGAAGTATGTGGAGAGAAATATCTTTGGCTGACATTGCTTCATCAACAGTTATTCTGGGAATAGAGACACAAAACAAAGCCACTGTCTGTGGAGGGTATCAATTACATATTTTGCATAACTCTATCAAAATTTGAATAAGATAGTCAACTCTACACAGAGGCCATCTGGACTCTGAGCCAAGATTTTCTGCCAAATGAGCACCTTATTGAGAGTGTTTTTAGTTTTATGCTATCATATGTTAATTAAATTTTGTGCATGTATCACTGAAATTACATGATACTTCACTAATAGAATTTAAAAATATCCACACCCCTTCCTCCAACTCCTACTATGATGGGATTGTGAAGGGTAAAACAGGGTAGAGGTGTTTTATTTATTTTTTTTTTAACAAAGAAAGAAATGTAATAATGAAGAAAGGAAAAGTGGAAAAGAATAAAACTTGATTTCAGTGAATCTTATTTGAAGGAAGAGATTGTCACAGTTGGTAGGAAAATAAATGAGATAGTTCAAAATGCAGTGTGGGAGAAGGAAAAAAAGTCAATTTTGAATTAAAAATAAAAACAAAAAAAAACCAGGCCCGGGCAGAAGAAAACACGAAACAGTAATTTGACTAACAAATATGTCATATAATAATATGTCTATTAATCATATAATAATATGTCTATTACTTGGTCTGTTCATATCACAAGATGTTTCTAGAACTTCTTAATTCGCTTTAATTTAGATTATCATAAATAACTTTGTTTCAATTAAGTCAGTTTATTAACAATAGATCTTTTCTACATGTGTATAAATACATTACAATAGCAGCCTGTGGTCAAATGTAGACCATCGGTATGGAGTTATCTCCTTCATTTACTACATCTTAGTCAGTTATTTATCAATGAAAACATCTTATATGCTAATCAATATAATTTCCATCTTTTTCTTGGCTGCTCAAATTTCATACCAAGACTTCTCAAAGTACAGTGGGTTAATTGTATTTTGTTCTACCTCATACTCATTCATTCTAACAAAGGATTCTGCTAAATTTATTGAATTTGATTTCCTGTTGCAAGAACTAAGTTTACTTTATTTCTGGGTACAGACAAATGTAAGTATAACAGAACAGAAAGGAGGCTGTTATAATCAGAAGTACAAGAAGACAACAACTCTGGGAAAAGTGTTTTTGATATTTGAAATGAAAGATGAGAAGCCAGAAAAGAAATGATGGGGCATCTCAGAGGTGGACAAGAAAGAACAACAGAGATGCTGCTTGTCTTTGTACAGAGAAAATGAATGTATGTCAAATCTCCATTACAGTTGAAGTTGACCAGTTCTGTTTATTTAAAAAGGTATTTTTAAAATATTTTAACAGCAAAGAGAGGACCATAGTTAACATTGGTCCACTATTTGGTGAGTATGGTCACCTCACAAATAGGGACATTTACAATGCATATAACATTTATTAACCTCTTCACATCTGTCTTCAACACCAATAGTAGGCCCTGGGAACCTCAGAATTCTGAGCAGGAGGACTGTGATTGAAGTAATAATAAACTCAGCCAATTCTGAACCTATGTGGGATTTACTGCTCCAGTTGAATGCACATGAATCTATGGATCCCAGTGAGATAGATTCCAGGGTGATCAAATGCTGATGCTGTTGTGAGATCTCTCTTGACAATTTTTCAATGATCTTGGGAATATGAAGAGATCCCCAGTTGCCTGGAGGCTGGCAAACGTCACCACAATGTACAAGAAAGATAAGAAAGAAAATCCTGGTAATTACAGGCTTGTCAGTCTAGCAAAATTATAGAGGTTGTTCTGAGAGTTATTGAAAAACACTGCTCATATTGAACTCAGGTTCACAAGAGGAGCCAACTTGATCTCTTTTGATGACAATATTACTACCGATATTACCAAAGGAAGACAGTTGATATTATCTTGTTGGATTTCAGCAAAACTTTCAAGACTGTTTCTCACAGTATGTTTTTGGGTAAAATGTCCAACGTAAACGTAGGCAAAAAAATGATGTGACGGTTAAACAATTGGCTGATGGCTTGAACTCAAAGGTTTATAATAAATGAGTGATAATATATATACTGAGCCGGTGGTCAGTCAGTAGTGAGGTTCCTAAAGGCTCCATTTTAGGGCAATTTCTCTTAAATGATTTAATCAATGTCTTGGATACAGAACTGAATAAGTTTTCAGATGACACTAAACTGGGAGAGCTGAAGACTCTCTTGAGGGCAGAGAGGCCTTGCAGAGAGATCTCAACAAATTAGAGGGCTGAGCAGTAAGTTTAAGAACAAATACCAGATTGTGTCTATGGGATGGGGCAACCCTGACTACTGTATAGACTGGGCGACAAGAGATGGGAGAACAGCCCTGAGGAAATGTATCTGGAGTTTCAGGTTGATGGCAAGTTGAGTCTGTGTCAACAGTATGTCTTGGCAGTGAATAGGGCCAACAATACTCTGGGGGTGCATCAGGCCCAGAACTGCCATCCATTCAAAGAGAGAGATTGTTCCTCTCTGCTCTTCACCTCAAACACCGTGTGTAGTTTAGGAATTACAATATATGAAGGACATAAAACTACTAGAGAGTGTCCAGAGGAAGGCAACAAAGATTATCTAGTGTCTAGAGGGAGGGCAAGATGTAGGAAGAATGACTGAGGTCTCTTGGTTTGTTTAATTTAGAGGAGAGTAAGGGGATATCTCGTGAAGGCCTATAGCTTTCTCATGAGAAGAGTGGAGGGTCAGGTGCTGATCTCTCTGGTGACAGCATTAAGAACTGAGAGAATGGCATGGAAACTGTTTCAGGGGAAAGTTAGTTTGGGTATTAGGAGATGGTTCTTCATCAAGAAGGTGGTCAGGCATTGAAACTGTCTCTCCATGGCAGTGGTCACAACACCAAGCCTGACAGAATTCAAGAAGTGTGAGGACAATGCTTCCTGGAATATGGTTTGAATTTTGGGTGGTCCTATGTGGAGCCAGAAGTTGGAATCTGGAGTCATCATGGGTCCCTTCCAACTCAAAATATTCTATGATTCCATGTTCTGTCTTAAACAGTGCTGTGAATATTTTATTAACCTGGTCTGAACATCCAGTCTACTTCAAGATGGATACTTAAAATTGTATTAATCTCTTTTATCAAATCTTGGATAGACATCTTGGTAGGTGAGGAGACATAAAATAATTTCCCTGATGATACAGTATTATTGATTATAATATTCAAAAAGAAGTGATTATATGAAAGTGATTTTAACCTCAGCATTACAAACTTTATCGATGTAACTGCTTTCTTGTATATTAAATTATTCTAAGTTAAAACAGTACGTCATCTTTCACTATTTCTATCCACTTTTTCAGATCAGCACTGATCTGAAACACTTTTCTGCAATTTTCAGTGCCTCTGTCTGCTCAGTCACTACAGAGGAATCCTCTATCACTGGTTCATATTAGGTGTAACTTTTAAAACATTCATAGTTACCACAAAAATTATTCATTATCTTGTCAATTTGGCAACAAAAATGAAGAGATTCACTGTATATTTAATCTAACAACATTGAAATTTCAATGAATAGCAATATATTGATCACTGAGAAACTGAGTTGTTTCTTGCAAGATGAACTAGGAATATTATAGAAAGTTTCAATATCTTTACAATTTGCCTTTTGAATATCCAGGATTACTTGTAAAGTTCATCTTCGTGTTTGAATTTGACAACAATAAAAAAGAATAGAAGTATATATAAGTAGAAGTATATATCAGTAGAAGGAAGTATAAGTAGAAGGAATTTACTAACGCCTGCTCATAGACAAATGCATGTAAGAAAATGATACTATTACTGACTACCCATTAGAAACCATATTATCATAGAATATCTTGAGCTGGGAGGGACCCACAAAGATCATGGAGTAAAATTCCTGGCTCCTCACATAGCAGACTCTCACAACGACAGCTGTTCTATTTGCTTGTCCTTTAATCCCTACCCAGAGCCCTTCAGACGTTATCACCAACTGGAATTCCATATAGTCAGTCCCTCTTTCAAACACAGTGGTACCTCTTGCCTGGCCTGCTGAAGAGTTTAGTACCATCCATCATAGCACAGCAGTCACAACACTCTTCCCATTAGTTTGCACCTATGTCAAATATATTGTACCTCTAGGACTAAACCAAGGCTTCTAGATCCTCTTACTTGTTCCTCATTCTGAATGCTTTGGCATAGAAACATTACAAACGTGCTTAATCGTACCCAACACCTCATGGAACAGACTGAAAGATCTCACTAGCATGCAGTCCCAACCCATGTTGTGTAGACCATGCCACAACAAAGAAATCCAAAATTATGTTGTGGTGGCACCCGCCTCGGTGCCGCGTATTAATTATCTTTCTTTGTCTTTTCCTTTTAATATCGTTCCCTACTCCTGGAAGGATAGATGAAGATACCCTCAAATCCCTGAGGTGTAGTAACATCTCTTACTTGAGTCCCAGAGATGCAGTAGACTTTCTTACTGGTCAAGTCTGGTTGCTATTGGGTCCCCTGTTCCACTCAGAAGGGTGCCACCTATAATAACAACTCTTTCCTAACAGTTATAGTCATGATACAGTGGACAGGCTGACTAGACTTATGTCCTTCAATATGCATTGACATTCATCAGCATAATTATTTGCATGTCCATGAAGGTCCAGATCTTCAGTCCTATTGTATAAGCACATCTGGGAGAGTGAGGTAGGCAAGGAGGGGATTCACCTATCACTCTGAGCAGAAACTTGCTTCCATTTCTCTATTTCTCCATTCTCCTGACTGGTGGCAGAGGACAGATGATCGTTTGTGTCTTGTGCTGTGGCTGACTGACAAATCTGTCTCAGGGATGGTAGAGTGCAGAGTAGGGTCGATCTGCTCCTCTAACTTCCTGATGTTCCTGTGTCTGTCATCTGGATGAATCTTTCAAAGGTGTGTTTACTGTTGCCATAAGACAGATGAAAGACTGGCAGAAAGCTCGGGCACACTCTGCAGTCTGAGACCTAGACAACAGCGTGCTTCCATGGGAGCTCTGTCTGGATAACTGTATCAGTTCCTGTGGCTAAAGAAGCAACAGTGGACATTACTTTACCAGCTCTCTCCTGAGCACTGCCAGCTCCAGCCAGGTCTCTGCCTCCCCAGCAGCCTCCCCAGCTCAGGGAGGATGCCTGTGCACAAGGATCCCCTGCTCTTCTGCAGAACAGGCCTGCACTGTAGCTGATTGCCTTAGAGAGTGAGGTATTATGTGTAGATAATAGTTACACAAAAAAAAGGTTGTTTTCTTGCTATGCTAAGAACAACTCCAGACCGGAAAAGATGAACAATAATAGTGTGGGGGAAGCGGTTTACAGCTAGATCAAAACTACATTCTGAAATACATCTATGAGAAAGTGAAAAGTCGTGTAAAAGGTCAAAATAGTATTTGTATCAGGTTTAAAATGAGATTTTATAAGAAGTTATCTGTAAATTGGTTGGCATGTTTTAGAGACCTAAGGAATGTAACTTGGAAACAAATGGAGAGGAAATATCAATTCTAACAAAATTGTTCATGTAAAGGATTGAAAGAAATATTCAAGTATCTTTAACTTTCACGTAACAAATATTGTAAACCTAGTTTTATGAAATCATTTAAGTAGTCTATTTCATCTCTAACTTCCAAGGAATGAGAGAAGTAATGAAAGATATGCCATGTATTTTCATTAATCTACTCTATTTCCAAATGATGCCACAAAAGAGTCTATTACATTCTGCAATAAAAACATTCATATAAAAATGTAGATCGATTAGATTAGACTGACAGATAGATGCATGGATAGACAGATTAATCTTAGATGAGTTAAAAGCAGCCTCCTTACTGTTCTTCTCCTAAGAGGATCTGATAGCAAAAACTATCTGGAAATATAGGAACCGCTAACAAAATTTGTATCCCAGTGCTAATCTGGTACTTTCTATTAAAAAAATAAATAAAAAGGGGCATCCAACATACAAAAGTTCTTGAAGCATGTAACTGATATCCATATTAACTTCTAACAGAACAATAATCATATATTATGCAGATTGCTACAAACCAATGTATTTCTTTGTATTCTGCATGTCAGATTTCCCGTTGTATTTTAAGCTGGCAGGCAGATGAGCACCATACAGGCATTGTTTACTCCCTCCTCCACACCCAGGGGAGGAAAACGAGTAGAACTCCTGGGTTGAGATAAAAACTAATTACTAAGACAGAAAAGGAAGAGAGAATTAGTAGTAATGATTATATATATACATATTTGCAAAATAAGAATTGATCAAAACAATTGCTTACCACCTACCAACCAGTGCCCCATCAGTCCCTGAGCAACGGCTGCCCCCCTGGCCAACTCCCCTCAGTTTTACATTTATTTTTGCTTGATCCATGGAATATCTCTTCAGCCAGTTTGTACCAGTTCTGTCCCCTGCTAAATCCCTGTGCCACCAAAGCCCACTCACTGGCAGAGCAGCATGAGAAGCTGAAAATCTGAAACATCCTTGGCTCAATACTGCACAGTTTGGGACCAACTAAAACACCAGTGTATTATCAGCATTGTTTTCTCCTAAAGCCAAGATATAGCATCTTACCAGACACTATGAAGAAAAACAACTCTGTTCCAGCTGAAACCAGGACACTTGTGTTTGGTTTATTCCAGCACATGGATCAAGCCGGATCAAAGTATATGTGGTCTGTACAGTTCTTGTTACTCTGGCTGAATTTGGCAAGCAGGACAAAGGGTGAGCTGGGCTTTTATTATGACAGGAGTCTCAGTCTGCAAAATCTAATTTAGGAGTCACCATTATCCACTAAATCTTAGATATATTTAATTTCCATTTAATAGAACCAGAGTACCAAGCATGATCAAAGGGTGAAAGACTTAATTTTTTAAAGCTTTCTAATGCCCTCGTAGTAAATAGTGCCTTGAGAAGCTGACTTCGTCCAGATCAACACTGAACTTTATCATAGAATATCATGGAATGTTCTGGGTTGAAAAGGACCACAATGATCCTCTATTTTCAACCCCCTTGCTATGTGCAGGGTCGCCAGCTACTAGAGCAGGCTGCCCAGAGCCACATCCAACCTGGTTTAGAAAGTCTCCTGGAATGGGACACCCACAACCTCCTTGGGCAATCTGTTCCAGTGTGTCACTGTCTCTGTGTGAAAAACTTCCTCTTAATATCTAACCTAAACCTCCCCTGTCTCATTTTAAGACCATCCCCCCTTGTCCTATGTCTATCCACCCTTGTAAACAGCCATTAACTTTTTTTTGCAACATTTCAGTTATCTTTTTTTGTACCTACAACCAACATCATAAAAGAATGATTCTGAATCCTCCATGAGCAACACCTGCGTATGCGTTAACAGGATGTAGAGTACCAATTGAATTGTTTCCTCGTAATCTAAGGATTAAATTAGGACTTTGCATAGAGACATGTCTTAATGCTTACCATACTGTGGAGTAGAATAAAGGGATTGTTGACAGAAAATTGTTGGGGTGATGTTTTTCATTTTAGGAAAGACTTCATATTGTGTGTGCAGCCATAGATTACTGAATATGCCTGAGCAGGAGCCACCACCATAAACTCATCTGCTCACCACTCTGTCATTCATAACCTAATCCATTTTAGTAATATTAGTAATTTAGAACAGTCTTACAAATTATGATTATTAATTAATAAATTGAAATTATCTGAAACTTGTTACAGAATGGTCACAGTAGCTATTTTACTGGCACATGGAGATGTACAGGGAATGGATGACTTTCTGTAGACGGGCAATTGTTGCTACCCAAAAATACATCATTGCTCTTTAATGTGTTTGCAAGGTTTATACACGCCTATAGGTGCACTCTTTTGCCTATGTCTATAAATTCTAAGCTTTTGAGCTGCTAATAGCTTGATGGTGATTTTTGTTACTGTTGTTCCTACTCTGTATTACTTATCTCCCTAAACCCACTAGGAATGCACAAGAAAACCTGACATGTTTTTAGGCTTTTGCATGTAATATATTTTTAAATAGTGTTTCCATATATTCTGACAAAACGCAAAATAAAATATTTTTAAAGCCCTTCAAGGCATCAGAATTGTTCTTTCAATTGTTTGCTTAATTTAAAAATAATTATTGAGTGTTAGTTCTTTATGTTTAATATGTTTTTAATTCTTTCAAGCAGTCATATCCACTGCATCATTTGGTAAAAACAGAGATTTATGTTTACTTTCATCACCACAGAAAAGATAGATCAATAAAAGTAATAAATCTTTAAGTGCTTCTTAACCTTATGTAGTCTTTATAGGTTGAAAGATAATCAATAATCACGACAGAAAACTGCATATGATTCATCTTTCAGATCAACTTGTTTTTTTATGACACAATGCCAATAGATGAGAATGTAAATGCCACAATCAATTTTCTTATAGAAAATGCTTGGACATGAAAGGCTATTTGTAAGAATTACTTTTCTAAGCACAATTAACACTAGCTGGATCTTCCATATTTGCCAGACTTTGCCTGACATCAGATTGCAGTGCACAATTACACAGTCCTTGCTCTTTAATGCAAAATAATTTTGAGTGCAAATTTACCTGCATTTATACCTTTATTCTGACAGCATTCACTATTTACAATACATTAATGGGAGACAGTGCCAGTGAGAGTTTCTCTTACCCAGCATAATCAATTACTGTTGAATAATTCAATAGGATTAATTTTATTTTAAATAAGCAATTTTTAGTTTCTCATATTACAATTTTCAAAAGTGTCAGACATTGCCAGTGTTTGTTGTGACTACATTATTTGCAGTATCACTTCAGGAAATCTAGAATCAAGCAATTTCAGACAGAAGTCTCTGATTCAGGTTATTTATTTTAGTGACTTTTATTTTCCCAGAACTTTTATTTATTTATTTATTTAATAATTATTTACAGTACTACATGAAAAATCACTCTGTGGTTCTTACTTGGGAAGAAAATAGGCTGTGACTATTTAAAACTTCTGTTGCCCTTTGAAGGTATTGCAGTTTTGGCCTGATACTGCAACTCCATCTAATGACAACATTCTGCCACCATGATTAGTGAGATGCTCAACAGCTAAACTGTGGCTTTATTTAAACTGGAATTGTTAGTCTCATTGGATATAGGAACACTTAAAAAATTGTTCTTGAACTAGTGAGAAGGAAAACTGGAACAGAGATCTGATTTGCAAAATCAGAGTTTGTTTCAGAATGGTACTGTTGGTACATGGTTGCACATGCTACAGAATAATTATGTTCTGTATATCATATTCAGTACTGAAGAGTTTAAAATGCTTTTTTTTCATGTTTGATAGAGTGCATGAGAAGACAAACAGTTCTCCATTGCAAATTTTGAAGCATCAAACTAATTATAAATATTTCATCGAATTTAAATAATGATTAGCTTCATGTGCAATGAAATATGTACTTAATACATTTTCTGGTTTTCTCTTCCCTCACTGTAGAGTGCATATCTTATGTACAATAAGTTACAGAGAGAATGAAATATAGTAAAACTTAACCTTAATAGATGCAGCAAATTCCAAATACTAATTTTATACACATTTGTTCAGTGTTTAATAATACATACCATGAACCTCATAGATTAGATTGGTACATGCAAATAGATATTGTCATGGGATTATGTATTCTGTCATACATTATTTTATTATTAATTTATTGTATATTATTAGTGCATTTATAAATGGAGAAACACAGGAAACTGGAACACTATATGAAAAGTCTTCTGAGGAATAAAAGTTTATCAGAGATTATGTTCAAATTCATATATTCATATTAGCTGACCACAAATACAATAGACATCAGTGTGCTTTAAATTATGTGACAGTAATAACTGAATAATCATAGAAAATTGAGTTTGGAAAAGACCTCTAAGATGATCCCCACCATGCCCACTGACTGTGTCTTCAAGTACCTTATCTTCCCCATAATTTTACCATAGATGCCATATTGACATTTTCTGAACCTTTTAATTATTTTTCCGTGTTTGTGATATCTGTAGAACTCATATTTCCATCCAAAATAGAAGAAAATGTAAGACTTTTCAGAAATCAAGACCCCCTGGCGCCTTGGTACATTCTGTTAAACAACACTGGAGAGGAGGTGAGTGTGAGTGAATAGTATGAGACAAAAGCAATTCGAACAGTCTGAAAATTCTTTCTATAAAACTGTGAAAGATGAGGAGTTTTGAAACAAGCTGCTGTCTTTAATTGGGGTAGACAGTTTGCAGTCAGAAATGCACAGATATACCCTATATTTGGCTTTACCTCTTATGTAGAAGTAGAAAAGTAATGTAAACTTGAAGTCTGGCATTTTTGCAGGCTGCATCCTGTGTTGGTTACATATGGTATGTGTTGGCAAATACTGTACTTTCTTACTGTTAGCTGGAGTGGTACTTTTCCAAAATATATGACAATATATATTTTCTTGGCACAAAGACTTGACCTAAGCATAGTACACAAGTGTTCACGTAACCCATTCATCAGTCCAAAGAAACATACAGATAATCAGTTTTTGTTAGTGGTGGTATTTTTTTTTTTAATTTGTCTTTGTATTATCAGTGCACTGTAGCTCTTCAGTTGAATTTGTGAAGCAGAATCAGGAAAGCTTTTTTCAAAGATTATCAGAGCATTTTACAAGCATTAAGCAAATGAAAAAAAAAATAGAAAAATACTCAGTAAATACTAGTGTTCCTGTTTTCAGATACAGAAAGTGAATTGCAAAGATTGCACTTGTCTCGCAAGTCACACCATAGCAGGAACACAACTGATACATACTTCTTTGCTCTAGAGTAAAAGACAGCTTCAATGTAATAATAAAGTTGGATTTTTTTTCTCAGTTTTAATGAGTATGTTTTTTTTCTTGAGAGGTTGAGTGTTTTGGGAAGAGAAATTTTGGGAGAGGAGACAGTTTCTTAGCCTCATGCGTTGACTCTTTCTGTCCCTCTGTAAAAACATCAGTTTATCCTTCTGTGATATTTCAATCTTGTGTATGCAGCAATCAAAGATGAAAACTGTTTTTGTTGTTGTTGTTGTTGTTGTTGCTATTGTATTTTTTTTTCATACCACAATCAATTTCAGTATTCCACATGATCCAGGGTACCCTGTTCCTCATTTTAATAATTTGTCTTTCTTGGCAGTCATAACATATAAGGTTAAAAGTAGAGAAAAACACAAACTCAGGATACAACAATGTTACTTTTCAGATACTTTTCAGCGCTGAATTAAACTAAATTATGAGTTAGAACAGCAGTTTCTTCAGAAGTACTTATTCAGGTTTTGGGGATCATTATTCATTCAAAGAAAGATCAGTCCTGATTTATCACTTTAATCTGAATGGTATTATATGTTGTATTGAGGGGAGTGCTAGCTACTGAAATGGCTTCTTACAGTAAAGTTCTTTAAAATCATTATTTATTTTTTAAATCATAATTTTTCAAGTTAAAAGCAGAAACTACTGCTATAAATCAACAGGAATAATTTCTCCACAGTGGCAAGCTAGCTAAGGATTCTCTGATCACACTGAATAAAATATGAGATAGAGGGGTAAAGTTTAATTGTCCATTTTCCTTAATTTCCTTCTTTCCTTTCAGCAGCAGCCACTAAGGGAACAATTCACTATTCTAGTTTGTAGAATACTCAGGCAAAGTGTTTTCTGAGCTCTTTTAATTACTGGCAGAGATGCCAAAAGATCCGCTGAGTAACAGTAAAGAGCGATGACTTATGCATAGAATATTGAAAAGTAGTCATTTTGGTAGAACAGAATAGAATAAAACAGAACAAAAGGCCAGTAAAATTGAAAACACATAAGAAAAAAATGTTAATTCTATAGATTTTACAGGCAATTCATAGTTCCAACTAAGAAACTATGCATGAATTTTATTTTTAGCTCTTTAGTGGAATCTGAAGTCTCAAGTGTATTTCAGAGTATGGAACTTAATAGATTATTGATTTTCATAGAAAAAAAATTATAGGACATCTTTTGTGTACAGCTGAGGTATGAAATCCATACATCTAGTATTTTGCAGTCTTTTTTTTTTATATTTTTTTTCCACTTTCTGTTTAATCACTTTTTACCATACTTTAATCAACTATTAATATTGCAAATTTATGGCTGTTTTTGGAAAGTATTTTGTCTCAGTGCCAATGGTTTATGGGCTGGTTAGGCCTGGTTGGGGACTTGTCTCAAAAACACACAACCCATGTTTGTGGTGGGGAAAGGTCTGTGATTAGAAGACCATATTGAAGGCTGGGGCTAGCTTACATTACCCTGAGACTCCTATAAAGCATGTGTAGGGACAAAGTCAAACGAAAATCAGGCGTTCTGTGGGGACACTACACTTGTGTGATTAACCGAGACCCCCAGAAATTCCCTCTACCCATTTTGGGAAAGTTCATGGACCTAAGTATTACATGAGTAAATACTGGCATCATCCCTTAAAAATCCAGAGCTACTGACTCTCTTAAGGGATTTGTTTGGAGATGTTCCATGTCAAAACAGCACGCTCAGAAGAAATTAAGACTAGACCACTGGATTCCTGGGTGGTGACAATATATGTCTCTACCTCTTTGCTTTCCTATCTTTCTATCTTTCTATCTTTCTATCTTTCTATCTATCTTTCTATCTATCTATCTATCTATCTATCTATCTATCTATCTATCTATCTATCTATCTATTTTTCTCTGTCAGATTATTTAATACATTAGCACCAATTAAATTTGACAAGCCTTGCACTTAATGTGACTTTCACCAAAGTTGCTTGATTTTGCTGTTTCACATAATTTAATTGCTGTATGTGTGTTTTTTACTGTTACCAGATTTGCTCAACTTGTAATTTTATGTAGTTCTTGTAGAATGCTGAGGATTGTAAATTAAATAAATTACTAGATTGTTCAATCTTGTTACATTACCTGGGCCATTAAAGTGGCTGAGACACAGAGACTCTACTGCTGTGTGGTCCTGCTGACAGTGAAATTACTCATTCAGAGGAAATAAAAAGATTCACATCCCTTGAAGCCCACTGAGTGGGAAAAGACAAAGCCTAACGGGACGAATGATCTGCAGAAAAATCTGTTCAAGACTAGTTATTACAGAATTCCCTTAAGTACAAATTTCTGAAGATTAAGAGATCTTTCTTAGTAGTATTACTACTTGTTTTTCATGCTCACATTATATTTCCTGAATGTGTAATAATGCATTCCCTTCCCTTTCCTTCACTTTCCCTTTCCTTATCTGAATATAGAAAATTTATCTGTTTTATAATTAAATTGCTTGGAAACCAAGGTTGCAACTCAGCAATTGTGACTAAACTACTTCTCCTTTAAGCTAACTTATCTATTCTTAAAATAGACATATGATAGTATTTCAGAAAAGCACTCCGTTTTTAGTTTTGTTTTGCTTGAATGTTTGCAATATGAATTTATTCATGACATATGTCTAGTTTGAACTTTGTATATCTTTAGGAAAAGGCCTTAATGGACAATTTTAAATCCTCTGACTAAAATTTTTGTTTTCTACTGAAAATAACTCATGTCTATGTGCCGTGCACATTTAATAATATATTTCCCAGCACTCAGGGATTAATTAGTACCTCAGATGGGTCCCGTTGACTCCATTCTTGGAGACTAGACCACTGAGGGCTAGCGATCTTCCCACGCTAGGGCCACTGCCATCACAGACACCAATATGGTTATGTAGAAAATGGTAAAATCGCATTTAATAAGGCACGGTAGCTCATTATATACATACATTTATCATCATCTATGCCCCCTTGAGCATGCATCATACATCACTCACAGAGCAAGGGAGGGCCTATGCGTCACATCAATGGTATGCCATTTAGAGGGACCCAGATCAATTCAGGCAGTGGGCTCAGGAGAACCTCATAAGGTCCAACAAATCCAAATGTAAGGTCTTATACTTGGCTCATAACAACCTTCACTATCAACACAAGTTGGGAATGTAAGAATGGAGAACATCCCTGCCCAAAAGGACTTGGGGTACTGGTGGATGGCAAGCTGGACATGAACCAGCAGTGTGCTGGTATATAACAGCAACTGTTCATATAAGAGAGATTCCTCTGCACTATGCAAAATCACGTTTTGCTTTACCTCTTAATCAATATGAATACAAAAAAAAAAAAAACCTAAACACAACAAAAAGAGACACATTATTTGAAAAGTAACTGCTATATGACTTGAAGATAGTAGATTTTGGCTCAGTATATAATGGAAGGAGGTCATGGAAGGAGGTCAGGTCATTCTCATAGGATTTGCTTTTCATGAACCCATATTGGTTAGACCTGATCCCCTGGTTGTCCCACAAATGCTGCACAGTTGCATTCAAGAAGATCTGCTCCATGACCTTTCCCATTACCGAGTTTAGGATGACAGATCCAGGTCTTCCTTCCAACCCGTAGAGTAGATGAGTGTCCCATTATCAAATCCCCAGTCATTTGGGACCTCCCTTGTTGACCAGTACTGCTGAGAAATGATGGAAAGTGGACTGGTAGCTATATTCCAGTTTGTGCACATTGTGCCTTCTTCTCTTGCTGGACACTGTGTAAAAGAGCCTGGATTCATCCAGTTGACTATCAATTTAATAATTATTAACATTTAAAAGCATTCATAAGATCACCAAGTGTTTTAAATCTCTAATATGACATCCCAGAACAAAAAAGAGTCAATTCCTCTTATTAATTGGATATTTTTGAGTGTTAAAAGAATCAAGAAGCATTAAGGGTATTATTGTATTTTAATGAAAACAGAAACATCTTTTCCTGATTTTAACACCTTATTCTTCAGATCTTTCAGATTTCAAGGGAATACAAGCTAATTGAAATTGCAACTAATTTTCAAAAGAATATATTACATATAATAATGTTCCAAAATAATATTTAATTCTCTTTATACATTAATAAAATACATAATATAGATGCAATTGTCTTTCTCCCCGTTAAAATTTAACAGTGTAGATCAGCTCATGGATAAGGCTCCAGCCTTTGTTCTCAATAGGCTATTTCACTAAATTTCTAAAGTACAAGATGACAAAATTGAATGGTTTTATAATAAATATACTTCAGAAGACTCATTGAAGACTAGCTAATAATACTTTCACTCTCTTTGGTATAAAGGTATTTAAGTTCAGTCCCATTAAATCAAATCATTGCTTTAGTAACACTGAATAATGATTATTATTTTCATCACTTAAAATATATTAGAAAAACCAAAATATTTTTTGTGACTTAAAGGAACTGAAAGATTGTTTTTCATTAGTTGTTATTCCAATAACTATTTACAGTTATAGAATCACAGAATGGTCTGGGGTCAAAAGAACCTCAAAGATCATCTAGCTTCAATGCCCCTGCCATGAGCAGGTTTGCCAGCCACTAGACCAGCCTGCCCAGAGCCACATCCAGCCTTGCCTTGACTGCCTTCATGGATGGGGCATCCACAACTTTTCTGGGTAACCTGTTCCAGTGCGTCACCACACTCTGAGTGAAAAACTTTCTCCTGATATCTATCCTGAATCTCGTGTCTTAGTTTAAAATCATCCCTTTCACCTCCCCCCCACCCCCCTCTTTGTCCTATCACTATCAGCCAGTGTAAACAGCCATTCTTCTTCCTGCTGATATGCTCCCTTCAAGTACTGGAAGGCCACAAAGAGGTCTCCCTGAAGTCTTCTCTTCTCCAAGCTAAACAACCCCAGTTCCCTCAACCTTTCTTCGTAGGAGAGGTGCTCCAGCCTTCTGATCATCTTAGTGGCTTTCCTCTGGAGAGACCTGTTCCAAGAGTTCTGTGTCTTTCTTGAGCTGGAGACCCTGAGCCTGGATGCAGTACTCCAGATGGGACATCACAAGAGTTGAGTAGAGGTGGACAATCACCTCCCTCTCCCTGCTGGCCATCCCTTTTCTAATGCAGCCCAGTATATAGTTGGCCTTCCAGGTTGTAAGTACACATTGCTAACTCATGTCCAGCTTCTCGTCCATCAGGTCCTCTAAGTCCTTCTCCACAGGGCTGTTCTCCAGTAGTTCTTCCTCAGTCTGTATAAACACCTGAGATTGTCCCCACCCAAGTTCAACACCTTGCACTTGCTCTTGTTGAATCTCGTCAGGTTCACATGGACCCACTTCTCTAGCCTGTCCAGGTCCCTGTGGATGGCTTCCCTTCTTTCCAATGTATCAACTGTACCACTCAGCTTGGGGTCATCTGCAAATTTGCTGAGGGTGTAATTGATTCCATCTTCTGTGTCATTGATGAAGATGTTCAAGACCATGGGTACCAAGACTGATCGTTGGGGGACACCACTCATGACCAACCTCCACCCAGACCATTGATCACAATCATTTGGCTGTGACCAGCCAACCAGTTCTTAATCCATCAAACAGTCCATCCTTCCCCTGTCTACTGATGTTGTCACACAGTCATAGAAAGCCATCGGACTGATCAGGCAAGATCTGCCCTTGGTGAAGTCTTGCCAGCTGTCTCAAATCAACTTTTTGTTTTCCTTAACATGGAAAGCAGGAGGATTTGCTCCATGATCTTTCTAGGCACAGAGGTGAAGCTCAGCAGCCTATAGTTCCCTGGATCATCCTTTCTCTCTTTCCTAAAAATGGAAATCATGCTTCCCCTTTTCCAGTCACAGGGGATTTCATCCAACAGCCATGATTTTTAAAATATGATGGAGAGTGGCTCGGCAACCACATCAGCCATCTCTCTCAGAACTCTGGAATGCATATCATTTGGCTCTATGGACTTATATAAATTCAGTTTCATGAGGAGATCTCAGACTTGTTTCACTGTTACAGTGGGATGGAATCTGCTCCTCTCATCCACACCTAGGGATTCAGGATCCTGGCAGACATGGGAAGCCTGGCTACCAGCAAAGACCGAGGCAAAGCACTTACT
>VXAB01005380.1:0-58447 GCA_013399175.1 Odontophorus gujanensis
GAGGAGAGGAGAGGAGAGGAAACCTAGCTTAGGTTAGAGAACAACAAACACAAACGGTGCATCCCAGGAGATAAACAATATCCAATGTTTCTGCTTGAGAACAAATTGAAATAAGGGTGTACAGTACATTGTAGAAACAATTCAGCAATTCTTGGCCTTATATTAACATCACTGCACTGAAGAACTGAGGAAATTTACACATTTTAGGGAAAAAAAGAGGATGCTCTCTGAGAACTTGTAGCTCCAGGAGCATGTGGGATCAGTTTTAATTGGATGTCTTCTTTGGCTTGCTCTGTTCATTCAGTCTCCCTGTTGGAAATCTTATAGAATCCAGATGAGATGATTATATAAGACACAGCTCTCTGTTTTGGACAAAACAAGAACTCATTTAAATAGGAGGTCTGAGTTCATTATTTTTTTTTTAATTGAATAAGTTAGGGATGCTCAATTCATATGCTCAGATTTTAGATTATGTATAACTCACATTGAGCAGTGAACTGGCGCACTGGAAGCAGAGATGGCTATGCACAAACTGCCCAAGGGTAGGAATATTGCAGTTTCATGTTATACGGTTAATTAGGTAGGGCCAGGGGACATTCCCAGGCACTGGAGCTTGATTATTTATACTATGAAATTGTTAGGATGATGGCTGGCATATTTTTGGCAAAGACACAAACACCTCCAGCTAACTCACTGCCAAGTAATTCCCAGGAACAACACAGGGAAGGAGCTCTCCTCCATAGGCAGTTTGTATTCAGCCACCCAGTTCTGGGGGATAAGCTAATTCTGTAGTATGGATGCAGGCTGTTCTGCATCAGCTTCAGTGCTAGCAAATGTTTCTGGGCATGCTGAATTTACTAATACAGATATAGCCATAGGTTCTATTCATGAACACAGCGCTGAGATTCAATTGACTTACTTCTCTATTAAAATCCACATTGAGCTTGATTCATTGTAAGCAAAATAAATACTTGGACATGCTGTAGAGGTGAAACCAGAGGGAGCCTAGGAAAAAAAGTGCAGATGCAAGACGACCTGCACAGAGCAAAAACTGTAATAAAACTACTCTGTCTGTAGATGTAAGGTCACCTAAGGAAACAAACTGAGAATTTGTTGAGCTGGCACAAGAAAACAATTAATGTCGATGAGCCTTAGAATTAATGAAGTCTGATTTGCTACAATTTATGTTTCTTGGTTGATTGATTTCGGTATTTAAAGAGCTTTTGACTAAAGCTTATTTCGGTTATAGATATATTTTTGTACAGTCTCTCTACTGCCTGGATTCTCTGAAGTCTTACCACACGTGCATACTTAGTTCATTTCCTTCGGTCAGGTGACTTTGAATATATTTCTGTATATGGCAAATTATTTAATTGAAACTTTTAGGAACTTTTTTGTCTTCTTGTTTCCATAGGAAACAGGGTTGCAGATCTACATTGCATTGGGACACTGTTCATGTACTCAACATGGAAACAAAGAGCAAGAAAACTCAAGTGGGGAGTGTGTTAAAACCAATATATGGTAATGTAGCTAACAGTACTCATTAATACACGTTTGTTTTTTTTAAGTTAAGGCAATTAACTAATTTCAAATCACTATTTCCTCATTTTCTAATTCATTAATCTCTTGAAGAAGCACCCACTCTGTTCAAAATACCCCTCTGAATATACTGCTGAGCTCTTGGAAAGATTTATTTTCAGCAACACCAGAAAAAAATAAAAAGATATGGAAGAATAATAAAAAATGGATTAAAGTGAACAGAAATAATTTATCAACTGCAGACACACAGGAATGAAAAAGGCTGACTACAAAAGATTTCTCAGAAAAAAAAAATCAAGGAAAGAAAGGAATTAAGCACAACTGTTTTATACTAACAATACATTTGTGTATATTTGTCAGTACTGCAGACAAGTTGCTTACCTGCCTGTTGGTACAACAAGGTATTACACAGTATAAGGAAAATCATGGAGACAGCACTGGAAACATGCATAATGTTTTTCAGTCAGACATCTAGCAGGGCTGAATTCCTCTCATTTGTATTGGCATAAATCAGGAATACCTTAGTCTAATTTCAGTATTTCAAAACCTGAGGGAATAAGTAGAAAATCAACAGGTTATCTATTTGGGAGTAACCTACAAGCTTGGGTGATGCTTCTGCACAAATGTATAGGAGAACAACAGGCCAAAATGTACCCCCTGAAGCAGACAGAGGTGGCTGATAGACTGAGGTTGGATATTAGGAAAAATTTCTTCTCAGAGTGTGAGGTATTGGAACAGGCTACCCAGGGAGGTGGCGAAATCAGGAAATGTGTAGATTAGTGGGGATATGGTTAGTGGGCATGGTGGGGATGGGTTGATGGTTAGACTGGATGATCTTAGTGGTCTCTTCCAACCTTAGCCATTCTATGTTTCTGTGATCTGACTTACCCAAATCTCTCTAATAAAACCCTGTATATGCTTTTCTAAAAACAGTTTCCTATTTCTATGTATTATTTTCTAATTCTCCTGTTTAATTTTTCCCATTTGTACTGAAACAGGAGTGATGTGCCTGTCAGAGCACTCTTGTCCCTCAGGTTTTGACACTAGAGAAGCAAACTGGTTACTGGAGACTACTGTGGGAGCTATTGGAAGAACTTAAAATCAAACATAGGCTTTATGTTTAGGATGTTAGATCCTTCAATAGCATTTCACCTGGCTAATGAATTAAAATCCTGATTCCTGGTAGAAGTGGAGGCAGGGGCTAACCTGTCCTTTTTGTAGACACAGCTCACTTAAACTCTGTAGTTACAACCTCTTCCACTTTAATGCTGAATTACAATAAAATTAACATGGCTATTTATGTTCATCAGGGTTTTTGATGAGATGAAGCATGACATTATGTCTCAAGTACCCTCAGATGAAGGCAAGAGTTTCACAAGCTCTCTTTGCTCCTCCAGGCCAAGATTTGTGTTGCTCTAACGCTCCTGGGCCCACATCCAGCCTGGTTGGGCTTGTCCTCAGGAAGGATATAGAGCAGTCATGCCTTGGAGGCCTGTCCTGAGGCAGCAATGTAATGGTCTTGTGTGTATTAGATAACAGCACTTCTCAGACTGGAATATATCTCATGCTGAAAGACAGATCAGATCAAGCTTGAGATGACATGATCTCAGTGGTTCCTCCAACTTCATGTACTATTTCCTTGACCAACCCTTGGGCTGACCCTTGGATGCCAGCAGAGGGATGATGTCCTTGAGAGGACATGCCCATGCTGTTCTCTTCACTATGAGACTCAGACTGGTGTCACCTGGGAGGCAGAGAGATAGAAAGAAATGGTGACAGAGAGAAGAAGGAGGGAAGTCTCATCAAGACTAAAATAAGAAGGATGATCTGGAAGGAAGGAGGAAGCCAAGGGGAAACAGATTGAGAGTTGCAGTTCAGTGCCAGCAGATGTTCCAAATCAGACGGGCTGAGGGAGCTCCATAGGGAAACAAGGGCTGGAAGGGAAATGCATAGGAGAACAGCAGGAACACAGAAGGAAGTGCTGCCAGGTTAGAAAAGAGAGCAGGTTGTGCTGACAGGCTCCTCTTAAGCCACTTTTTTCCCATTCAGTCAATCTGATTTGTTTATTACACCTCTGAATTTTTCAAGCCATTCTGCTGTGAAATATAAAGCAGACAAAAGGAGTAAGCTTGTAATAGATGCATTTCTGACCCTCAGGTCAGGTTATATACAGGTAAAAGCAGTTACACTTGTGCATCTATCATCTTACAGGCATTTTATTATTTGTGAGTAGATATCCAGCATATCGTAGGGAAAATGACAGGGAGTCCTTAACCCTGGCAAAGTATGAGCTGAAGAGTTAGTCCAGCCAAAGCCTTCAGTAACTCCTGATTGAGTAAGGCAGAAAACTTCAGCCTATCTATATAACACTAAGAGTAGATTAAAGGAACTTAGTTTCTTTCTGAAACTTCAAGGCTGGTGCAACGCATATTTAGGGATAGGAAATGTACTTCCTTGTCTTTGTCTCACTGACAAATGTACAGATTGCGCAAAGCACACATTCACAAATTTTCCTCTCCCTCACACTGCAGTGGTTGGAAACCTCCTCTGCCTGGAGGTTTTTCTTTCATTAAATTCCATCTGGTTTTATGTGATAATGGGTTGAATAGCCCATTTTCCACGAACAAACCAGATATGAGTGAAGAAAGCTGTGGAAACCAAAGATTTTGGAAGAACAAATACAAATTGTTTTCCTTCTTGTCTTCAACTACAAATTTGTAAACAGTATTCTGAACTAAAATTCATTAACTATCTGGAAGTATTTATTCCTCCTTCCACACAACTCCATTGTAAGCAAGCATATTGTGTCAAATTCAGTATCACCTTTAAATCCTCTCCAGATTAAAAAGAGAGATAGAGAAATGTATGCTCTTTCTTTCTCTCTTCTGGGCACATCCTTATTCTTGGGTCTTAAAATGGAACAAATTTTCCCATTCTTGATACCTAACACAACTTGGATTACACTATCCTTTCATGTTACAAAAAGGGCTTTAGGCACAGAACCCCATATTAGTTATGTTAACTGTATTTTATGGGCTGAGAAAGACGAGACAAGGGAGGTCATTTAAAATGACACGACAACCAGTAAAAAAAAAAAGATGTCAATTTTATTTGAAAATAAAATATAATTATTTTTTCCATTAGTGAGACAGTGAGCCCATCCTAGTAAAAGAGCTAGTGTGGAATTTATATCATCCCTGTGGCAGCAGACCCATGTGTTCCACACAATATTGAATCATGTTCAAATTCTGCCTGAAGAATGGGAACAGTGAGAAAGACCTGAGATCAAAGCAAGTTATGTTATTCAGACCCCAAAAATGTACATGTTCTTAAAAGCATGGCTAAAGTTGACATTTCTCTTGAGCTCTTTTCATTTACAGAGCAGATATAACCCAGGCAGATACTAATTTTCACAACACTACAGGGAAATCATGATCAGCTACCTCTTCCATGAGGAGTTTCTTTAATAAATTAGCCATAAACATATTTTCATTCCTCAGCACTCCATATCTCTAGTGCCCATGACATGAATTTCAGATTCCACCACTTTCATGATTTAAATGAGTGCTCACATGGCTATTCACATTTTGGAAGTGGTATCAGTAACAAGTGAGCCAAATTTACTGCTTCCTAATTGAAAATCAAACTCTGCTGAACTCTGGGAGTCTCCAAAGAAGGTATCTTTTTAGTGATTCTCATTCTGGAACAAAAGTAAAAATAAAGATGTTCCATCAAAGGAAAACAAAATGTTTGACAATGTCATTCTCATAGATAAGACAATCGAGAGGACTGTCTTTGCCCCAGATTCCTTAAATGCCCTTGGAAAAGGCCACAAGTATGTCTGTGTCTCTGTCTTCCATTGCTAAAGTGAGAATGCTATTATTTTACTTCTTCCCTTCTTTACTTTTCTGGCCTACTTTGAATATAAATTACGAAGAAGTAGGAGCTGCCCATGGAATCAAACACATCAAACGCAGTACCTTCCCTCTGGCAGTGACTAAGAGCTGATCTTCAGAAGACTGTGAAAGATACTCTGGGGAAAGGAGCAGTAGCATAATCCACCCTAATGAAAGATTCACTCTAATCCCTAGAAATTAGAGATTGACCTAAACCATGAAGCATGAAGTTCCTATCCAGACAAATTTATTTCAGCTATTACAAGCTGTTATCGTTATTCATATCCGTACCAAATCCCCTTCTAAATGCTGCTAAATAATGTGGGAATGTATTTTGCTGAATGATTCTTAATGTCTGTTTGAATTAAATCTGTACTATGGGGTATAATTGTGGCTGGGGTTTGGGTTGTTCCTATAAAGATAAATGGTGGTAGGGAAGAAAATAGGCAGAGGAGGAAAAGATGGGTGCTTCTTATAGCTTTTAACTTCCTCTCCTTTGTATTTTGGCAAGTATTTATGCATGAAAGAAAATGTTGAGTTGTGCATTTTGCAGCGGAGTTCTTTGCTAAACTATATCAAACAAATGAGTCTGCTCTTTTGTATCCTCTTTCTAATTTGAGATGTCTCTGGGGCAGCTTTGCTTTCATAAAAACAGGAAGTTTGGGGATTCCTTTCCTCCAGATTTATTATTTTTTCTCTTAATAAAGCAAGCTAGATGAAGCAAACAACACTGATATCTCCCTGTATGACTTCGCACTGCATTCATTTGGCTTGGGAGAGCATGAAGGGGCAGTACCTGGACCCCAAATTACTTGTCCTGCACATGGAACTGCAGGATGAATGTATTTCTGTGTACAGATCTCAGGTGGGAAGAGTGGATCACACCTTTTCCTTCCCTCAGGTGGGGTTAAGCAAATCGAAACTTCATTTTCTTTGAAGCACTGAGCCTCTTTAAACAGCTGCATGCATATGTCAGCTCTGTTCGCCTTTTTTTTGCCTCTTGCCCAGGCACTGGAAGCAGGTTTCCCCACTACTGAAGGCTGCATTGGATTCTGGGGCCCCATGGGAGAAGGGCGATGCACCCTTCACCAGCACAAACCAAGATGAGGAAAAGCAATTTCAATTTACAGCATCAGGCTTACAAAATAAATCACTCCGCACCACCCCAGATAATTTGCAGGGTATTAAATTGAATCCTTTTAAAAGGAAATGCTTGCAACCAAGAAAAGGGCAGAAAAGTGAGGCTCTGGACTGAGGGAATTACCATCCTTACTTACCAGTACCGCAGGGCAGAGATAAACATTAAATGGATTTGGCAATCAAAATAAGGACTGTGTGAAAGCACCACTGACAGAAGGATTCTGTCCCACTGAGCATTCACAAACACAGGAATTTATTCTTCATTACATCTGCAAGATGACTGACTGAAGGAGAAGCAGCCTGCGTGCCTGTGCAGCTCCTGGTTTAGCTCAGCTGTGCCTCTCATACCACACAACAGCAGACAGGGGGTAGCTCTGGTTCCATGCATCACCACGGTGGTACCAACAGGAATGCCACTATCAAAAGGTGCAGGAAGAAAATATATGTCTGCTGGTGCTCTTTGCTGCAAGCCATGGGCAGGGAGGGGTGGAGAGGGGAGGGTGTTACCCTTGGAAAGATGGCTGGTGGCTTTACAAAGCAATACTGTGTTAATATTCATGAAATAACTGACAAACGTAAACATTTGAGCTGAGGTGCGGAGGTGACTCTGGATTGCAAGAGCATGTTGCACTGTTGGGTTCCTGCATAGCCTGCTGCCACTGAAACATATGCAAGAGCACTGAGGGTGCTTTGAGCTGTTCTGCAGCGTGCAGAGCAAGTACCCCAAGTGTTAGCCCTTCAGGAGCTGGCTCATCCTTGTCTATGTGGGCCTCCATGACTACTTGTAGAAACACCCTGATGCCATATAGTGCCATTGCCTTCATTTGGAACCTGGCAAGGTTACAGGTAATGCAGAGCCAAGAATGGAAAGCCTTTCCAGAATTATTTCAGTATCTCGAAAATAGCTTTTTATTTTTGGCTTGGCTTATTGCAAAACATAAACAATTCTTATATTGTTGTTGTTTTTTTTTTCAAAATTCCTCACTCTACTAGGAGGACATTATTATTTTGTTTCTGTACATGTTCTGATATAATAATCTACGATCCAAACATATAAAGGAAACAGTAGTGTTAAAGTAAGCTATTTAAATATTTTACATTTCCTTAAATATAATTTTAATGTAACTGACATAATTCTGCAGCAGGTGAAGATACGAATGTTTTTGTTGAAAACTGCTCACTGAATTGTGGTTCGGTTTTAGTACTGAGTAGGAAAATCTCTCTCAAAGGATGGGGTTGCATTTCCATTAAAATCTTAAATCCAATCTTGTGTTCTTTGGTCAGGCTAAATTCACACATACTTCATTTGGATTCATTCCTTAATGAAAGCTGCAGGATTCGAGCTCAGCTTGGATTTTTGAAAAGAGTTAATGAAAACAGAAGTACAGGTGGGTGCAGCAGCTCTCTCTCCCATGAGAAAAAGAAGTGAAATAGTTCAGTGAATATCTTTCCCATGAGGATTAAAAGGAAGATATATGTAAAAATGCTTTCAGTATGCAAACTCACCAATTCAGAAGGAAATTGTTAAGGATATGAGCAGTCTTCACACATACTGATTTCAATAAAAATTGAAAAGACTTGGGGAAAACACCACCATGCCCTTAAATACACTGTTTTAAAAGTTTTCATCTTATATTCTGATATAGCTCATGACATCTTATGTGGGAAGCAAAACTGGGGCTGTGTCTGCTGCTACCAGCCTACTGCCAGGGGCTGGCTAGTAGAGCTAAACCACATCATGAAAAGAGACCCTGACATGGACCCAGTGGTTATTCACTTTTTAGGGGAAAATGCTATAGATCCTCCACCTTGATATCTTTCCAATCCTTCTTGCAGCTATTCATAGAGGAGCCCATTCAGAGTAGCAGAATTCAGCAATATTAGACTAATGCCTGTGTAAAGGGTAAGAGAAACCATATCTATTCATTTACTTTATTGCAAGCTCTCTGCACACAGTCTACATGCAACACAAGAGGTTAAAGATCCTTAGAGAAAATATCTTTGTCATCTAGCTGCTTTGCTGAGAGATAAGGTTACTAAGACAAATAGGACAATACCAACGACACAACATTAAGGATATGATTCTCAATGGCCTTAACAAATTCAAGCAAATCCTTTTCAACAGTCTGACACCATAAATGAAGTGTTTGAGATGGTATCTCCAGCATTAGAAAGAGCAGCCTTGACACACTCTTTGATTAGGAAAGCTGACATTTCTGTTAAAGTTCAGCAAGTCACAGAATCCTCTTAACATATGGCCAAAGATTACAATGTTTTCTTCCGAAAAAGGTGACTGTGATTGCAGATCTCATAACTTTCCAAGTCAGGAACAAAACTTATTGCATCTGCTTCACTTTTTCATTCTCAGCAAAACAAAGATGGAGAGAAAGATAAAATACCAAAGAAGAATAATGATAACAATAAATCCCTCACATGCTTTGAAGATGTAGAAAAGACAAGAAAGCAATGAAAATTTTGCTATTATACAAATATTATGAAACTGAAATTGCTGAGATAGAAGTTGAAGGATATTTTGTATGATATTATCACCATTCTGGTTTGATGACAAACAAGCCTCAAACCTAGAGATGGGATTCCAGCCATAGTGTGAGATTCAGCAGCCAATTTTGCCCAAAGCTCAGATTACCTCCGTTCATATCTTGAGGTTTGGAATTACAGAGAAATACCTGCAAATTCAGAACACATGGAATAAGAAACTGGGCTGGAAACTGTGCCCAGAGGGCCTCCTGAAAGGCTACAGTACTTCTGGGTTGTGACTAGACTGGTACACTGAGAGATTAACCTTCAGAGAACTGGATTAAACCAGAAAGTGAACACTTTTATGTAAACATCTAGAAAGAATTAGATTTTATTCAGTTCACAGTGCAGCTAAAGGATCTGGTCAGCTTTTATTTACTCAAAGCAATTTACACTGTCCTCTTGTTTTGTTCTTCATCTAACACCGTAAAAAATCTCTGTAGGAAACAAAAAAAAAAAGTATGGAAGTACACCATAAACAGTACGTATTTACACAGGGTTTGCAAGCACTAGAAGAGAAAGCTCTGTTCATGCCATCCACCAGCAGTTCATGGAAGCTCTCTGTATAACTGCACATCCTAAAGCATGAGAATAAGGACAATCTTTAGAATTGTTTAAAAGGTTTACAGCTGCTTTCATTGAAATAAATGTACTGGAAACAACAGAATCAGGAAACTGTGCGAAGGCTATAAAGTTTGCATAAAGAAACCATTATGAAGGTGTGCCAATAGAACAATTGTTTGATGTTGCGTTACAAATGTATTTTTTCCCCCTAAGATTCGGTTTATCCAATGACTTTTGCATTTAAAGAACAAAATGCAGGAATTATTTTCTGAGATGCAGAGTGGAAGTTTTCAAAGAATTACTGAAAACCTAATCAAGACATCCTAGTCAGCCTAGGATGTTCTTGGTGTTTTTATTGGGATTTAACCCTGCTTGTTCCCATCTCAGCTATACCATCAGAACTGCTTCTCACATTTTCATTTCAGATCTCAGATGGAACAGAACAACCTAGAAACTAGAATAAAGCACCCTGAAATTAAAGATTTCTGATGTTCTTGGGTTAAGAATCTAGGTCTGTCCTCCTTTTTGGTTAAGCCACAGTATCTCTTAGGACATAGTGCTTGGAGGAGCTCTGCCCTGATGGTCTGATAATGGAGTCCAGAGTGCCTTCGTGCAAAAGCTTTACCAATGGTTGATCTTTTCTAGAGATCTCAGAACTGTGTTTCATCCTAAGGCCTTGCAATATTTTAGCAGAATTTCTCTAGGGAGGCTGGATATATTGATCAGAAAAACACCTTGCATTTCTGTGTCTGTTCTCTCAGTTTCTCAGTGCTGCTCTCAGTGTCAGTCTTCTCTTTGGAGAAGAAGCTGAGGTTGGATCCTAGACAAAGTGGTAAGGGAAGACAGAAAGGTGAAGAGATTCTTCTTTTCCATGTGCATTCACACACAGCCCATCCGTTAACTAGAAGATAATGTTTCAGTATTCAAGGAAAACAGAAGCTGCTTGTAATTTATCCAGAATTACAGCTAACTGTCTGCAAACATGGAATGATAACATCTTTTGATCATCACAGTGCAACGCATAAAATACACTATAATCTCTGTAATTTATTACCTTTTGTTTTTAGGAAACAAATGTTATTACTGGTGAAAGATCCTAGACTAGCAGCCCTTCAAAGAAAGTCTTCAGCCACTGAACGAGAGGATTGTGGCTCACCCATCTGCCAGCCCCTGAGGCCAGTTGTCCCAGTGGTCTGTCTGATGAAAATGCTGACAGGGAGGGGGAGAGGGAATTAGCACTTGGCTTCAGCACAGGTTTTGGTGGTGCTTCTGGAGTGGGTTGTGATTTGTTGCTCTGGTAACTAAAGAACATCATCCAAAACCCATGGGCTTCCCTTTCTAAAATTCCTTGTAGAACATGACACCTCTGAAGGGGTTTATAAGAAAATATTAATTGTCCCTAAAGACTGGGGATATTGCAATACTTAAATTTCTTCCCTAAAAATGTTAGGTGCCACACTGATTTTGGCTCTTCAAATTATTTTTATAAGTTCAGATGTTCAGATGTTGAACAACCTTTCCAAGACAAGTCCAGAGCCAATGGCTAGGAGGGCTCTGCAGGGCCAGCAGTTGAAGGCTGAAATCCCAGCTTTGCTCATTAGTGCTCCAGGGAATCCTGGAGAGGAAATTAGAGTATCAACTGGTCCTAATTCATCAGCATCTAAGGTGGGCTCTTTGTGATAATGATGCAGCCATAGAGGACTGCCGGAGTGCAAAGGTAATGCAAATGCAGGGTATGTTTGTGGGAGGGGTCACTGCATGAAGCACTCAGCTTTCTTTAATCAACATTTGGCTTCAATTCCAAACAGCATTTTACCTCCATAGTAATCTCCTGTGAGTGATTCCTAAGCATATTTCGTATGAGATGCAATGCAGTTAACCATGTGTTCTGATGGCTTTGATTTTAATCTCTTTCTTTTACCAAAAAATCTGCAGGACATTCTTTGCAAAGGATATCTGGCCACTGCGCTGTGAATAGGACAAATATCTTTCTCAGGTTCTCTGTTGTAAGCAAACTCTAATCCTAAAACTGGAGACATCACAGGAATCTTTCCCTCAACTTCTGAGAGCTTTGAAATAAGCTCATAACACAATCACTCCTTCCAGCCCTCAGATGCTATTTCAGACTAATGCAGCCAGGAAGTTTAACTTCCTCCATTAACTTTGTACACTCAGAAGAATGTAAGGAAGAAAATGGAGTGGAAATGGAAACATTTCCAAGAACAAGACGAAAGGACCTGGGAGCATGTTGTCTGCTCACAGAAGAATGGTCAGAATATGTTGACTCCAGCACTGAACTCTACAGAGACTTAAGCTGAAAGGAACTTTCAAGAGCAAGGTAAAGAAGCAAGGCCCGCATAATAGGCCAAATACCAAAGTCTTATTCAGAGGAAACTTCCCTTAGCTCAATGGGAGTTTTCCTTAAGAAAGGGTGGCAAGGTTTGGCTCAAAACCTTAGAATGTAAATTTAGCAAAAAATTGATTTGTCTTTTGAGATTGAAGAAAGAGAAGTTTGTTCTCAAGAGAATAAACTATACATATGGACCTTGTTAATTACTAGGGCTTCCACAGTGTTAATCTGTTCACCAGCATATTTATTTCCCCTTACATCTAATGGACCTTTGACCTTTAATATAGCATCAACATGAAACAAGCAAACTAATAAAATAACAAGGTTACTGAAACTTATGAGTTTTTCTTGCATTGTGGAACTATCCTTTTTGCAGTCTCATTCATTTCCTGTCAGGAGAGTTTGGCACTTTTTCTCCAGTATATAAACAAGCCCAGAAGCTGTCCCAAGCCAGGCATTTTGCACAGCTAACTGTAGAAGACACTTTACAATGAAGTAAAAATAGTTCTCCCCACAAGACATGATCTTGTTTCGGGTGTCCTAAATCCCCCTGCCCAGCTTTTTAAGCATTTATCTCCATCCTTTTGGGGAAATAGCGAAATAAAAGCTTTAAGAAAGCTTGCTATTTCTGTGCTGCATTTAATTTGTTTTTCATTGACTCTGAAGATGATTTGCTAATAAACATGTGGAACTGTCCCTTCCCTTTCAGACAGTGAAATGAGGGTACGGTCCCAGTTCAGTGGACATCTGAACTAGTTTGGGCAGTGATGTAAGCCCTGTGTGGAGCACTGTCATCTTCCAATTAATATTACCCATTAGCAGAGCATTACATCCACATCATTTGGAAAGTTGAGATGAGTCTTGTAGGAACAACTTGTGAATCTCTGCTTGTCCTCAGAGCATTTTTGCCCCACAGACTTACTCATGCCATTGTCTTTGTCAAAATATCCTTTTACTCCAACAGCTCTTTTTTCTTGAGAGTTTGCCACAGAATAATCCTTTTCTCCCTATAAACATTCAGCTTTAATTGCCTTTTTGGGACTCTTATCCATGCATTTGTTTTTCTTCATGTAAAATAATTCTGCCTTAAACTCCTTTGTGGCACCTTGGTCCTACAGTTATAAAATATCCCCCTTTGCCTTGTTTTCTGGGTTGTTCTCTAAGTGATGTGAGTTTAGTGCTGATACTGCATTAAGTGATCAATCAAAGCTTTGCCAAGAGTGCACAAAATAAATAAATAAATAAAGCCTCCAGTATATTTTGATATGCCTTTGAAAGGAGGAAAATTCCTTTCACATGGCCTCTTGTCCCTAGAAATCTACAAGTTTCTTTGTCTTGGAGAATGGCCAAGCAGCACCATGATGTACCATTTTTCTTGGCCAGTGTTTTTAGGTCTTTTGAAACCAGACCAAGTGTTCACATGGTATTTCTTCATTTAACAGCTGCAAGACAGTGACCGCAGCTGCATGTGCTGTGAAACCCAGCTTCCATCTATAGTAAAGGATGCTGTGTTTTTGTTTTTTTGAGATAGCTGACTAAACGAATTCAAACTCAAGGATGATACAAACAGTTCAGCAGCTTCCTATGAAGCCATTTTACTACACCTACAAGCTTTTGTGCTTTAGAAAGCAGAGTTGGAGGGGGTACTTAGCAGGGTGAATGTGTATACACATGCTAATTTTCTACAAGCGTGGGACTGCATTAGCATCTCTCTAGGTGAATGCCATGCAAGTGGACTAAAACTTAACATGTGCAGCCCACCTGACAACAATCTTTGCAAGCCCACACTGCTTGGTTCCTCCCCTCAACCCAATCCTAGACCCCAGAGGTTACAAGCTTGGCAGCCTGTTTAAATTGACCCTATTTGGAATGGTCCCTTACATCATTTCATTTCATAAGCTGTTAACTGAACTATTTCTGAGACTGGCCCAAGTTGCTTGCTGACAAATTGCAATGATACTTGTAAAATGAAGGAAAAAAAGAGGAAGGAGAAAAACCCTCAAAATGTGGTTCATGAGCAAGGCACAGTCAGCCAGGAAATATTTATGGTGGGTCTTGAATGATCAGACGTTCTGGAAGGGGAAAGGAGGAACAAATGTTTCCATGTCTGCTTGTTAGGGGTTTTTGTGGTGTTCCGGTGAAGAGTGATGAGGTTTTTGTGGGGTTAAGACATCTGAAGCTAAGCCTGGCAGGATGGAAATAGTCTGCCCATGCTGAAAAAGAGACCATGCATCTGCGCACTAAAACATGCTGCTTTAAGACCTTACTAATAATATTACTAACTAGTTGGTTGTGGTTTGAACATGAACTGAGAGTGGAACAAATTTGTTGTAGAAGCTGTAACAGGAATAGTACCTCATAACTTCTGAGACAAAATTCCCAGGGAGTTTAATGTTTTTTTGTCGAGACGAGAGGTCTGGGCAGTGGTCAGTCAGGTGAAAACGGTGCCCTCTTAGTTTCAGTTAGATGCAAGGATGTATGGATGTTTTTATCTGTTTGCTTAAGAATTGTGATAATCTCATTGTGAAAACAGGATTCTGGCCCAAGAGGTGACCTAATCTACACACAATAAGGAATAGATAGGCAGATGGGACAAACTGACAAAACCAGCTTGAGATAGCAGCTACAGTTAGTAAAATAAACACAATTCTCCTTTTCTTCAGGTTATTATTATTATTATTAATTTTTTTTCTGTATTTGCTATTGGAGAATAGTAGCGGCCTGAGACTGGCGAGAATTTGAAATGCAGTTCCTGTCCTGGGGCTAATTCTGGGCAAAATGGGGCAGAGGGAGATAGCTGGAGTCTTGTCCTAAGCTGATGAGCCAGCTGGCAGCAGAGATGGATGAAATTGCCATTGAAGGGGTGTCACTGGGAACTCAGCAGAGCAGCCACTATAGACCACCCTGTCTTTAGCTGTGATGGTGGGGCTCTGGGGAGCAGCTAGTGTTTCCTGCCGCTGAAATGCTCCTGGAGGTCCCCTTCCTTCAGAGCCCCTGAGGTATGTGTCTCATGTCTCTCAGGCACACAAAACTCAGGCACGTGGCTCATAGGGTCAAGAGGAATGACCACCCTTGTAGCAAAATGAAGCTAATCTGTGTTTATTGAATTCTTTTAGCATGTTGTTTTTACTGAGAAGAAGCCTTTTCACCCCATTTCCTCTCCCAGCACAGGCCACAGCATGCTTGCTTAGGCCTTCCTAGCACTTGCTTTCTCGCTTGTTGTTTAGGCACATACACCTCTGCAACATTGCCTGATGTGACAACGTAATTTTAGTGATTAAAAGCCATGGATTGATAAAATGAAAGGGAAAAGAATTACACATTCTACTGAGGATTTACTTACAAAATGCATTCAAAGTTTTGCTAACAAATTTGTACATTTTTAATAAAGGCATAAAGCAGTTCAATGGGTCAACAGGTTGCTTTTATCCAGAGTTCATCACTAACCATAGTAACCTTACTCCAGCATGCTTACATTCGGCTTTGGCAGAGCCCCTTGTGTCTGTTATGTATTCAGACATCATTAATAATTGATTAACCCTTTACAAACCACTTAGATGTGGAATGTCTCTCTGAAGTGGAAACAGAAACTGATCAGACAGGGACATGTCAAAGAGGCTATTAGGCAACCTTCTTCCTGCCCAGAGGAACCACATCAATGAACTTGTGTGTTCATTCAGGTAAATACTGCTCCATTTGTGTCTGGAGTTTGTTGGCGAGCCAATCATTTATGTTTTGTCTTCTTCTCTGCTTAATCAAAACAGTTCTCAAGTACTGTAGGGGGTATGGGCTGTATTTTCTGTGAAAGAATATCCAACCTTAGGGTATCTATCCTACATGACCTGGTCTCCTCAGAACATAGCAGGAGTTGTGCACTTGCCCTCAGAAGACAGAGGGCTATAATGATTTCTCCATACAGGGCTGTCAGCGTGTTTGTTTTCAGAACATGCTACTGTACAACAGCTGAGCTCTGGAGGGAAAACATATGTGGAAGTTACATGAGTGGCTTTGTCTGAAATCCTTTGAATACAAATCAGCTGAATCTATATAATGCGTGTACAGACATCGTAGAAGCCATAGCTGCGTCCACCAGGGGCAGTGGCTTTGGTTTCATCATCCACATTGAGACCATGGAGGCTATAATTCGTAGAAGTGCGAGGCATACTTGTCCTCATAGATTCCTACAGACAGCCCTCTCTCCTCCTCACCCATAACCTGCCAACGGCAGGGAAGGGATACACATGTGAGATTTACGGTAACTTTAATGGGATTCACTTGAAGACTCAAAAGATTTCTATACAACAACATTAGTTTTTACTGACTCCTAAGCAAGACTTTTTCTAGTTAAAAACCACAAGTCTGTGAACTTCGGAGCACCAAAGGGACTTGAGACAAGAGAGGCAGAGTTGCACAACTGAAAGGTATTGCTGGCAGCAGGCTCAGGGGATTCACTGTGGAGGTCTCATAAATTTAAAATAAAGCATCTGATTTTATGTTGAGTCTTGTGTTTCTGTGCTACTGAATGCTTCTTTGAAACTAAAGCTATTGATATGTTCCACCCTGGAAGGAGATCAATAATAACTTTAATCACAAAATTAAATAAAAAAACAGACCTACTGACATTACACAGTAGCACTTTCAGAAAGAGGAAAATGATGTTTTATGGTTCTGCTGCATGTGGACTTAACTATTTCCAAAAACATCAATACCTTCTTTAGAGCTATTGGGATGGAAAATGAAGACCTTCCCATCATTTTGAGGTGACATCTTAGTGGGCATTAGTGTAGTTGCAAGAAGAGGGCAAAGCTTATGTCCTCCAGTGATACAAATAGATTTGCAAGAAGGAATTAGCTCTTAGGTCCACCTTCACCATAATCCCTGAACTTAGTTAAAAGGTTGGTGAGTTTGAGTCACCATCCTACCCCATTCACCATTTATATGTCTTCTGAATGTAAAAGTGAAAAAGCAGCAATGTGAACACAGAGACATCTATGAAATAAGCAAGGTACATCATGCAGTAAGGAGGCATGCCAGAATCACATAGATATCACAGCAATGGACATGCAAATGAAGATTCTACATCGTATGCAGCAAAATCTAGAAATTCTTTTTGACCAATTCTTATATAGAATTAAGCAGAATGATATCAAATAAATATAAAAATACTTTAAGTCTTCATTCGTATTAAACCTAAAAATATTTACATGTGTAAAAATATTAAAGCCAAGAATTTCTTGAAAAAAGGAATCTGTTATCTGTAATCATTTTTTAAAAGGAATCTGTTTCTCAGAAAATGTGTTCTGAAAGAATTGGGTCCTTTCTGAGAAGAATAAGGGTGACAAAATTCTATGTCCACATTCTTCAAGGAAATTCTTGGAAAAATCCTACCTCAAAGTTTGTTTATTCTGTTAAATATTTATGTTAAATACTATGTTAAACATTTCTTTGCAAAATTCAGAAACAAAGGGAAGAAGCATTTTTACGCAATTCTACTACAGCCACCATATATTTTCATTTCAGATTCTCCAAGAAGCCAAGGATTTTATGATAAATATTTTCCATTTACAATCTTAACAATTTTTGCTGTGATGATCATTATTAACAACATCAGAGAAAAAAATCTGATTAATCTGAAAATGATTGAGTTTGACACAGCAGATGATACATATCATCTACAACAAAAACACAAATGCACAACCAATATTCTCTGAATATATAGTCATTCTTCCCTGCTCTGATTAAAACCTGTAGAAAAGGAATAAAGGAAGGAAAAACTATGTATAGAAGAAGGTGAAGCAGGTGTTTCTTCACCCTTAAATGAGCTGGTGTATACGAATATGCACACAAGCCTATAGGTATATACTGCTAGAAGAATGAAAGAAGTGATAATTTTTTAAGAATTTTTAAAAGGATGTAAGATAGATGTAAATACAAGTGTTCATTCTAAATCTATGTGCTTTTTGTTTGTTTTGCTTTACTGCTTAGTTAATTACTTCAAAAGTACAAATAATCACATTTATCAACAATGGAAACATGCCTTCCACAAGGATTGCCTTCTATAGATTTCCTAACAGGAAGGAATGGGGACTACAGGATAAAAGACTTTTTTTCTAAATTGGTTTTGGGTTTATTTTTGAATGATGACCAGACGCCTAGTTTTTCACATGGATGGGATCTCTAACATTAATTCCCACTTGGAATCAAAGCCAATAGGAGGGAAGTAGCACAACACCTTCCAATAAGTTCCCTTATGTGTCATTCACATTCAGTAGTTCTGAATATGTTCTAAGAGTTGTGTCTATGGAGCCATTTCCAGGATGAGAACTAGCCTCTTGAATGTTGCTTTTTGTGGAAGTAACCTTAAAGGCAGAATGTATATAAGAATTCATTAGGGACAGACACAATTGGATCTATCATAGCATATAATGACTTCCTGGGCCACATGTCACTTTGCTTTGCATCTTGAAGGCAATTTGTGAATGGCAGTTGGTGAGACAAGATATGTTATATATATTTTCCTGTAGAATATTGAACGTGACACAGTAAAGTCTGATTTTAATCTCAAGATAAATAAATAACATAGAAAAGCTGTTAGTAAACACTGTAAAAGGAAGCGCTCGAGGGTGCTTTCTGATAGTGTAGTTATTTATCTTTCTCTTCTACATGCTAAAAGTCTCATTAAGGATGGGGATTCTATAGAAGAGCAATAGACTGAATTGTGCTGTGGGTAGCGTGAAGTAAATATTCAATAGGTATTGGAGAGTCCTTGTTCAGGGACCAGGCTTGGGAAGTGATGTAAACTGTTCACAGAGCACTTAATTTGATTTTATCAGAAATTTATTTCAGCATATGATTGATGGAAACTGACTAAGTGGTAGTGTGGCAAAAGTACAAAAGCTATTGAACTATTAATGTTATTTATAAGGACAGGACTAACTGTGATAAGCAAGGACCAACATGAAATGTTTGCTTGCTTATCTAGAGTGAAAACCCTGCCTTTGTGAGGAGCAAGCACTACTATACAGGCTTACGGGAAACTAAAGGAAAAGTAGATCTACCAGAGTCATCATTGGCTCAACTCCACACTGTATGATGGTGTGGGAAGCAAGTCAGAGATGGAAGATTTTGCATCAGTTTTTGGAAGCATTTCAGTCAAAAAAAGACAACCAACCAACCAAACAACAACAACAACAAAAAAAACCACCCAAGAGATCAGCATTGATGTGTTGAATTCCCATGGGTTCAGAAAGTGCTGTTTCTCATCTGTGACCCATTGTCTGCACTGGGCTTTAACATTTAATTTCTCTGTTAAGGAAAGCAGAAATAGGTAAGCAAAGTTAAACAGAAATCATTCTTTCTATTTGACAACTATTTCATTGCCTCTTTGTTGAGTCTATATTTCCTGAGAGTTTGGAAAGTGTGACAGTGTACATAGATAGCACCAAAAGTAATGCCATCAATTTTATTTTTATGGAAACTACAACATCTACAAAGAGCACAATGACACTAGTTGGCAGAGCAAATTCTGAGTTACAAAACACTACTTTTCAACAGTCACCACTGTTAGCTATGCATTTTCGCCTTCACGTCACTTGCTATCACTACTGCTGAAACACACCACACACTGCCTCACTGTGCTCACATCCACTATTTTGTCTTCATCAACTTTCAGAAAGTGTCAATGTATGTCAGTGGGTACAATTTTTTCCACATGGAGGAATTAAAATCCACATCTTTGTTTCATACACACTTCCATGTCAGACGCCATTTTGTCAGACTGCCCTTCTGTTGCCATCTGTCACACAGCAACAAAATGTAATATTGGTGGGAGGTTCAATCTCTACTTCCATACCACCAACATCTGCCTCTGATGTCATGGGTCAGCATAATAAAATAGGAGGTATTAGTTCTGGAGCAACCCTCATAAATATATTCCAGTCAAGTAGTTAGCATAATAACATATTGTGAAATTATATGTAAACATCAAACTACATTGATTGGGCAATTTCCTATCCAGTTATTCTTGAATTATCACTTCCATGAATAAATGTTATAGGAATGTCTGAGCTAGAAAGCAATCTTCAGTGTTTTATTCTCTTTAGACCTAATTCATTCAGAATATTCCAAATTCCACGTACTGGTTGATACATTACAGGCTCCTGTGCCAGCAAATTGGCAAGTGACTGACCAGCTACAGAACTTTAGAAGGAACACAGGTAATTAATTTGTAGCTATTTGTATAAAATAATTGAATATCTTAATGGTGATTTACTACATGATTTCTCTAACCCATTTACAACCATTTCCCTGAACTCAAGCAGAGGGATCAGACAAAGCGGCATTCCTAGTATGGGAATCCCCACGGTACCGTTTAACTTGTAGGAGGAAGGAAGGGTTAAAGTCACAGGTGGCCTCTCAATTCTTGGGAAAGATCCCACTTCCCATACAGGTCTCCTCAGCAGCTACATGAAGCCAACAAACCTGCCAATCAAATAGCAGTGAGTAGAAGTCAGTCCAAACATCTGCCTTGCTTGTGTGGTTTCCCTGGCTGCTTTGCTTAGATTCTGTTGCACAGAAATACTTGACTTGAAAGAGTTTGCTCACTTCACAGAAAAAGGCTTGGCTGTTTCTTGGACTTCTGTCTTACTTGTTTTAGTCAGACTATCATCTGCACGACAGAGAATGTTTTTAATGTGAAGCTGGCACACTGATTAACAGCTCAGGTCCCTTTACAGGTATGTATTTCTTAGACTTGCCAATCAGCAAGATTAAACTGTGAGCTTGTAGTAATTTGCTTATAAAGAATGAGAGGCTGACAGCCTCATATCAGCTGATGTTGGCATATTATCTACTAAAAGAAAAATTAAACCAAATATTTTGTCTCCTAAGAATCAAAGTAGGAAAGAACAAGGGGAAAGCATGGAATTCCTCCCCGGTGGTTCAGGCAGCCATTTTTCAAATAATAATTAGGTCTCCTTTCTTTATTGACACTGTAGGCTGGATTTGTGCAGAAAATAAAGTATCCGAAGTAATGTGATACCCATAGTCTACTTTTGAGTTTATTCAAAGTTCATGGAGGCCAAGGAGAGTTTTGTTTTAAAAGAGCTTTGAATCAGATGCTGTTTACTCAATGAAGTCTTCACTGTTTGGTTATCTCTAATATTTTGGTGATTTTTTTTTTTTTCTGTGGTGAATGGGCTTTTTGGCAGTCCTAATGGGTAATGAGGCCAGAATGACATCTAAAAATCTTCCAGCTGCCCATGTTCTAATTCTGACAATAATCAGGATTTATAGAGATAATTTTCATTTTCATACAAACTTAAACCATATTTTTTTCAGAAGCATCCACATGAAAGCACTTGGTTTGTAGTCTTTATCTCATTACAAGGACCTCTAGAGGTTGGGGAAAACACAAGGGGCAGTTCTTCAAACAGAAGTTCAGATGGACACAGAACTTCTTCTGCCTCTCCATTTGGTCCATAAATCCAGATCGCAGACATCAGCTGGGGCACTGTCATCTGTTGGTCATGTTTGCTCTGTCAGAAGAACAAAATATTAACTGTACAAAAGCACCATGATTGTGATTTTCTTTTCTTCATTGACTATTAATCAGCCTCTGTGTGTTCACACAGTGACTGAGTTCAGACTCTGGTGATCTGCACAGGGTATGTCCAGCCCTGCCCATATTACATGCATCCAACTTAAGAAGAGGAACAAGAGAGCTGCCAACCACTGAACCTGCCTGGGCTTAGGTGGAGCAAGACAGACTCAACAGGCATGAGGTTGGGATGGACATCCACATGACTTTGCGGACGTACGACTGTGTCCATGCTGCACAAATAACAGCTGCTAAGTATTGGATAAAGACTTGGCCCATGCCTGTCCCCTCTGCTTACATTGACCAGTTTCCTGGTGCTGCTTGGATCTGCACAACAGCAAGCATAAGGTCAAACACTGCACCAGCCAGGACACCTTTCCTGCATGCTGCGAGAGAAGTGCATCTGGCTTTGTGGACGATAAGAGCACTCTCTGCTTTGTATCCTGCTCCTGTGGCTCAGGATGACTCCTACTGCTGCTGTTGCTGTTTATGTACACACATAAGGCAACTTTATTGCATGGTGTCTGAAATACAAGTTTGATGCTAATTTTTCTTGTCTGTCCATATTTTAATTTGACCAGACTCATTTTTCCTGCTGCAATCATACCATTCTGCTTGTCTGTTATACTGATAAAGTGTCTCATGTGCTTTGCCAGAAACAGTCATGTTTCCATTGTTTAGTGATTACAGGCAAGCTGAGTCATAGTACCATTCAAAACAAAACACACACACACAAGGAAAAAATACCATTTATTCAGCAATTCAGGCAAAAGCAGACGTAATTTAGAAAGGTAAATTATAGCAACACAGAAGGTCAAAAATAGATCTCTTCCCCTTCTTTTTAAGATAAGACCCACAGTCAAACTAAACTTTTATCTAGTATCTGAGTATCTGAACACAGAGGTTTGGACAGGAGCGCCATGTACTTGAGCAATAAGCAAACTCAAAGAGTAGGAGATAAAGATGTTGGACTGGTCACCTATCTTAGGCATTTGTTTGCTATCTTTTACCATTTAATTAGAAATACGCATGATTTTCCTCATGTGTGAGGCACTGTGCTGTTCGTTGGATATTGCAGCTTCTTACCTTGTCTTTCTTTTTAATCTTTCTAATTGGTGAGGCAGTAACACAGCAAAGATGCAGTGTGCTATGCAAGTGCAAAGTGCAGGCCAGGCTCATTGATTTTAGTGGAAATTAGGGCCTACATCTATGTTTTATGCTTATATAGCACATTCCTTCTTTCACACTTTTCCATTTATGGGATAACATTGTCACTAGAGAGAACACATAGCATTCACTTCTGTATTATTTAGTCATGTAATGTGATAGTGATAAGATCAAGATGTTTGGCACTAAAATCCCAACTGTTTCAGCAAGTGCTTCATGGTTGCTTGGAGTATCATATCTGTTAACAAGCTTATTCATCATCTTTTCTTTTTCCTTGTGGAACAGGTAATGAGTGGTAACTTGTGTATCATCTCTAGTCATCCACTGCTGTTACAGAAACAGTTGTCCTTCAGTTCCTTCAGTTAAGGAGTAAATCTCCCCTTAGGTTGAAAAGATGGATTATTATTACTATTACTTTTTTTTTCTTTTTTGGGGGGTGGGGTGGGGGGGTTATTTTGCAGTGGTTTTGTACTTCATGTTAAAATCTTCAGACTAATTCACATAGGAGATTTTTTATGGAGAGCTACAAAACCTGAGATGCAGAACTCTCTGGTTTTTAAATAAAGGGCAACTGGGAATCCCCAGTAAGACACACGCTGTTATAATCATAGACCAGCCACTTTACAGTCTCTTCTGTTTCTCTGTAAACATGGGACAATCTGACATTTACCCTCCTTGTGGTCATGTTGCATGACTTCGGAAACATTTATGGCACAAGATTGTTACTAACAATACATTGTTTACTCCTGCAAATGTTGATTAAGGCTGCTGAAATTATCTGGATGATAACAGTAAGGTACAAAAGGAAATGAAAATGATTCTTTAATTGCTATGTGTATAAACACAAATAGATAAGACCATCCTTAAATACATGCTACAAGCAGGACTTTGCCTACTGAGTACAATTTTGTCACACATTTTCTGGCAGTTACATCATGGCAAAACCTTTTCTTTCTGCTTGCTGCCACAGGCTGCTAACCTGCAAACAAGCTCTCAAACATAATGAAAATGATCAAGACAAAGAAAGTTAATGGCTACAGCATCTCATATGGATCTTGCTTCCGCAGATTTGGTAGCCCAATATGGAGCTGCTTTCATTATGTGCGATGGCATGCTGTGGCTTCAATTATATGGGTGCTGCTGTTTTACTGCTTTGCCTACTGACAGCCAGATACTGCCTGAATAAGTACTGCCACCTGAAGAATTGCACTGAGTCAAGAGTGACGGTAATTTCTTCTGGACGAGACAAGTTAGCATTGCTCTTGCTGACTCAAGCAGTAGGGGAATCCTTTGTGATTGGTGTAGAAATGTTGCTTTGTCCAAGTCTGCAACTACTCCCCTGCTCAGGAGACACAGCTTCAGCTCTCTGCTTCTCCTAATTTGGTTGGTGTCTATCTCAGCTTACAGTGATTTTAACACATCAACCCATGCATTTCTTTGTCCACGCCAGAAAACTGCTGCAGATTATGTGACGTGCCAAATTCAGAGCACTTTCATTCTAGTGACTTTCATTCACTTCTTAAAAAGCCCCCAAACTCTCAGAAAAGTCAAGAAACCTTAGTGAATGTGAAAACGTAGAAAGCTGAGTCATAATGATGCCTGCATGAGCTTTATAAAAATTATACATTTACTGATTAAAAATTTTCAGTTCATCACTGTTTCCTTCAAAAACTGTTCCCCCCAAGTTTTCCTGGTCCCTTGCAAATGCATTCTGGCAATGTAAATGTCATGTGCCTTGTGTGGTGCAGGTGCAGCATAGTGCAGTGCAGATGATAAAGCATTTTTAAGTGAGTACCAAGAATCTTTCATACAGAGTTTGCATTCATTAGTTTTTCCCCTCCTGGAGCTCAGGAAAAACAGGGGGAAGTAAGATGTTTATCATAGGTTCTCTGTTACTTTCCTACTTAAATTTCCAGTTATTATTCTAGTCCTTGCTTTGAGGACACACAGACATTGGCAAAGATAACAGAAAATTAAAGGGAATAAAGGGAGAAGTTTCTTTCAAGGCAAGGCTGGATCAGGCTCTGGGCTACCTGGTCTAGCTGTGGATGTCCCTGTTCATTGCAGGGGAGTTGGACTAGATGACATTTAAAGGTCCCTTCCAACTCTAAGGATTCTACGATTCTATGATTCTATCACTCCTTCTAGTCCTTGATGTCAAATTTAGGATGACCATAATCTCTTACAGGGTTAAAAATTTCTAGCCCCATGAAATATAAATAACCCTTCTATGTAGGTTTTGACAGTACATTTACTAGAGTTGGGATTCAAAATTGGTTTGCCTCCCTTCATCTCCAGCCTCCTACCCCTTCCTAGATTGCCACGACAACGTCTATGTTGGTAATACAAGTAAGGTGAGGCACCAGTACACCACTGTCCATTCTGAAAAACTGCTAACATAGCATGTGGCATTTCTAGGACCAGGTAATCCAACAGCCTCCCAGACAAGTAAGGGGCATGGTTAGGTCAGCATGACCTAGAAAATTTCCCCAACTTTCAGTTTAGAAGTATTTACACTGCCTGAGAGCTAGAGAGGGAGAAGCTAGGGAGACCTGAACTGTGCTGTATCAATTGGCTACAGGTGCATCCACATGAGGGTTTTAGTTCATATATAAAGTGTGTATTAGAAATTATTTTCCTGTTTGGTTCCCTGTTCCTTGCAATCTACCTCTGAAGAAAGTACATGATGTCCTCTCTCATCCAGGGCAATATTTCACCAAGAAATGAGACGATGGCAAGGAAGCAACGTGTCACAGTTCTCATGCTACTATGTACAGTAGTAACTGTACAAAGTCTTGATGTACTTTTGCACAATGAAGGTAACTACTACAACACTTAACCTTGGAGCTTGAATATAACATTGTATATTACTTTTTTCTCATGTTCTTCTAATAGCGTTATCCTTGGTAAAACAGTCTAGTTTGCAAAGTTGCCATTGAAAGACTCAAGACTCAGTGGTCTAAACCTTTGTGCCCAAAACACAATGACACTGCCACAAGCAGACAGATTAGAATAGATATGCAACAAGTGCAGCAAGTTCAACATTAAAAAAATATGTAATAGCTGGTCATTAATTCTTACTTGTCCAGTAAGATTAGGCAGCTTTGAACAGCTAATGATATTATAGACTTATCCGGTATTGCTTTCCTTCTAGTCATGTGTTTGAAGGAATCACTGCTTAGAACAGAATGTCCAAGGAATACTGCAGTGAGATCTCCTCTCCAGATAATATTTCCAATTTGCACAATTATTCGTAGTCCCATATAATCTATGTGAGGTTGTAATAACTTTTCTTTGAAATATTGCCGCTGCATTTTGTATAATGGACAATGGCAGTCCTCAGGTTACTTTGGTAGATAAAAAAGTTTTGGTAGGTTAATTTTAGGGACAAGTGTCATGCTTTTCCTATTCCCATCATGGTCAAAAAGATTCTTTCAAAGACATATCCTGGGTATGCCACAACAGAGTTTTCCAGGATGGTCTGGACTGGCATTAACATCAGTGACATTGCACCAAATGCTTTGTAATAAATGGCGCCATGCTCATCTTCCACATTCCTTTAGTTCTTCTGTTACCAGATTTCATGTGCCTTCACAAAGGAAATCAGACACCCAACAGACAATATGGAAACAAGTGCTGAAGATAAGAGATATTTAATCCAACAGATCTAGAACAAGATTACCTTGAACATATCTACAATGCAAGGTATTTTGTGTTGTGCTGATACATAAATTAAATATAAACAATATAAACATAAATACCAGTATCAATGTCAGTATCAATAAATATATACACATACACACACACACACATGCGCATATATATTATACAGAGAGAGTGAGAGACTGTACTCAAGGGAAATAACACTTACCTCCAAACCTGGATCATACTTAAGTGGGACTGTGAAAACTTGTTCTCTAGTTGCTCATCTGCTGGATGGATCTGCCCAGCAGATGGACATCATAGATCTGTTTTTTTTCTGTTTTCTTCTTTCCCCATATCCAGCTGGCAGTTCTTGAGATTTGCTGGGCTGACCCTTCCAAGGGCTTGATATTGAACCTGCCATCTGGCTAATAATGAGGCCAGCTGGACACTAACACCAAGATTCAGTTCCAGATTCACATTTCTTCATCTGGCCCGTTTTTGATCTGTCTGTTCTTCCTCTTGTCAGAACCCAGTGGACATGATGTTGTGCAAAGTCTAATGACGTCCTTAACCAACATTTGAGTTCCTAGATATACTTCACAATAGCGAGGCATTGATTTCCTGTCTCCTCTGGCAACATTTTATTATTGTATGTGGACCGCATAGGACACCAAAAAGAGGAAACCTTGATGAACCTACTCACTGTTAATAAGAAGCTGCATCTTCTGGTTGCAGCTATTGGTTTAGATAAATCACTTGATCATTTTCCTCAGAGTTTAACTGAACCACTGCACTAACTCATCAGTTTGATTTATGTGACAGCATACACAAATTCTTGATTCATAAGAAGTAAATAACATTTTGTTGATCACTTAGAGATCATCCTTTAGACTTTTCAGAACAATTGAATCTGATAAAAACATTGGGTGCTATTGGATCCAACTGAGTTACTGAGCAGAAAATCTGATTGTAAAAGAAACATATCTGTATTCTACATAAGCTTGCTTCAGGACCCATCATGTCTATTTCTGTCATGTCAAGGACATTACTGTCAGTGAAACGAGAGAGAGTTAGTGGATCTAGGTGCCTTCGTTGTCTACAGACAAATGACCATTGAGAATGAAGTTCTAGATGTTAGGGAGCAGAAGAGCAGACTATTTGGTAACGTAAGGCAAGTCAGTAGCTGAACATGGTAACAGAGCAAACAGAACAAGGCTCTGGCCAGTCTAGCCCCACAGCATCCCAGTAATGTGGGCAAAGCAGGTTCAGGGACAGAAGTTGGCTTCGGCTAAGAGTCAGGATTACCAGAGAAGTCTGCAGTGATGGGGCAGGTCTAAGGTCAAACCAGGAGGTCAAGTCTGTCCTTCATGGTCAGAATCCACATCAGTAGGATTAATGGTTGGGCACTGGCACACCTGAAACTTTGCTCAGATTAGCACCTAGTGATAGGTTTGATAACTCCTGCCAGAACACAGTGCGAATCAGATCTATTATCCTTTATTATTTTAGGCAGTGTGACGTAACATATGCCTCACTTTCCTATATAAAAGTATGAAGTAGCTATTCTTTGATGAATACATCAAAAACTGTCCTTACTACTCCACAGACAAATGTTTCTCTTTATAAACATGACTTTGCAGGCGTTTTATTCATGAGAGACTGTAAACTCAATGTCCATGCTGTGATTGCCTTGCTGCTCATATCCAATAACACGCCAGTGCCATGCCTTCACGGAAGAAAGAGATCATTCTCTCCCAAGGGGAGAGTCTTGTTCAACATCTGTTCTATGTTTTCTGGAGCTCCTGCTGATGCCTCTAACACAGATAAGGCCACTCTCAAGTGTAAAGACCTATTTTGAAAATGAGCAGTTTCTTGCCAGCTGTTAAATGAAGTACAGTACAAGGACAATCCTTCACATGTCCATGGAGATAATTTAATGATACTATGCTAATCAGGTGTGTGTTGTCCTCATTTAGCAAGCCTTACTCTATATATATATGAAGATCTATTCACCCTGAATCCACTGAAGCTTGTGGCAGAACATTGATTTATGCTGTCGTTGCCTTAGAAAGCACAGAAGGGTTCATATTGGCGGGGATGTGGGATCAATCCTGTAATTACAGTCCATTAGCAGGGATGCCACTGTTAGGTCTCTCTTACATTAGAAATAGACCATCATTTCTAAAACTGTCCAAAACAATGAGGTTTATGAAAATACCTTCCACTTCTGAGGAGTAGGCTTGTACAACCAGTTGGAGAGGTAATTGCATTGGAGCACAGGTCAGCACAGAGGGGACATGGTCCTTGTCTCCATACATTAAAAGTAATGCATTATGGGTATGGCTGCATCCCTTGGTTTCAGAGTGATTTTCAAGGCCACATTTGAAATTAATCTGCCTGCAGGTAGTTTTCACCTGAAAGATTTCCCACCAGACTTTTACTTGGTGTTTTGCACTTTGTCTTCTTAGCAGGCAGAACTTTAAGATTCCCCATTTAGTTTCTTTCAGACACTTCTAGGCCTCTGCCTTATTCATCTCCATCTGTGACTTCAGCCATTTTCCTCTTCTCCTACCTAAATCTTTGCTGACAAATTCGCTGTTGGTATTTCCTACTGTTTATTTCCAAAACGTGAAGTACAGTTGAAGATAAACATGTTGCTACTCATGGTCACATTTCCATTTGTTGTTCCAGCTCTACAACACAGGGTGCTGAGTATTTATGAGCTTAACAGTTGTAAATTTTGCTGCAATTGGGTATCTGTCATTTCCAGATACTCAGAATGCTAAGTTGGAGATACTGTGGTTGGTAAATTATCAGCTCTACAGTTGATGGCTGCCAAAGATCTGCATTTTCTTGTTCTGCTGCTGACTCACCCAGGAAGCTGGAGATTGAGGTCCCTCTCTGCTACTGTTATTTAAAGGCTCCAAAACTATGTAATGGACCAACAATAAGATCATGTTCTACATTTTTCAGATTTAATTTCTTTGGTAAAACCTATTAACCTGTGCACTGATGGAAACGTAACACCATTTCTACGAGTTGTGCTCAGCTGAATGTGCTGAATGTGTTCAGCATTGCTTTCACCAGCTGCTTTTATTTCATAACTGGAGAAAAAGAAAAAGCCTAATTGTTAGAATAATAACAGAAATCTAAAGATTATTGGTAATGGCTTCTTCCCTTGGTCCCCTTTTGCCTTGCATAATCATTTAGTCATATCTCCAGTTACCCAGTTATGCCAGTCTGTCTTTTCTTCTTTCTCTTGTTCAAGTGTCAGCAGTTCTGGGTATCGTGGGGCTCCCGTCCTCTGTCTAGGCAGGGCTTAGCAATGTATCCTCTGGGTTACTGGAGTAGTTTATGCTAATGTAACTCCCTGGATTTCATCCCAAAGACTATACATAAAAGAAATGAGATCAGCACTCCCCACTCTCTAATTCCCAGCTTGGTCTCTACACACTTATTGTAATGTTCCTGGGCTGTCTGGGCAGTTCTTCTAAAGGAAGGGCAATCTCACTCACTGACCTATAGCATTTTTCTCTCTTAGCTAGGTCAGCAAGCTGCCTCAGCCAAGAAAGTGTTTAAGCCTTCTGCAGCAAGGACTGCCTGGGTGATGTTTCCCTGGCTTCTCTACAAGAGCAATGTCAGTGATCATTAAGATCATCATTAATGATCATTTGTTTAAAAACTTAATAATGTGAATTTCTTGGCATGAAAGTACAGCCCAGACTTTTGGGAAACACAGATTCACTTGGAGAACTTCGTTCCTGCAACCTTCCAGTAACAGAAAGATTTAGAGAAACTTGGAATTGTCTGCAGTATTTTATCCAAACTTCACAACCTAAACCTATTTTGATCTGTGCGTGCCTCAGGAGAATTGGCTTATTGAAGCATAGCACTCACAGTAACTCCCCACTTTGCACCAAAATCTATAGAAGAACCGGGAAGCAGTATGAAGCTGCTGTTCTGTCAAGTTAGCAATTGTTCCTCACTTCTGTTGGTTCTGCGTAAAAACTGCTCAGTTACATTTAAATAATTGTATTTAATTCCCCTCCCATGTTCCCCATCTTTTTCCAAGTGATCTAAGTGAGTCTGGTAGCAGGTGTCTTTTGCAAACAAAAAATACACAAAATACACAATCTGTAATTAAGGTACATCCTTGAAATATCTCCATTCTGCTGCATGCAGATTTGGAGGCTCTTGTACCACTTGTCTGAGAAGATGCAGAAGTGTTTCTATGTTTCTGTGATGTTTTGTAGAAGAGAACTGGGCAACTGAATCACACATGGTTCATAGAGCCATGGGAAGGATGAGCTGAGCCTCCAGGAGCTCATTCCCCAGTGGAAACAACAGCCTCCTTCCCCATCAGATCACTGAACAGCACAGGTGCATTCCTATCACATGATCATGATGTCTCTGCTGCCCTAGGCTCCAGGAATGAAGAAGTGGTCAGGGCAGAGAAGATCAGAGCAGTGTGACAGAGGACAGCCACTTGGGTCTGAGAAAGCAGCACAGTGTTAAACCCCTCTCCAGTGAAAGCCAGTGTCTGAGGGAGTCCTCTTGCACCCTTGACAATGTCACAAAGGAAGCAGGAGTCCTAATTCTCCAAGCACACCAAAACCTGAGCACTTTGTGTTTCTCTCTCTATGTTGTGTGGTGTCTTGCCGTGCCCTGTGGATGATGAGGCTAACACGAGCCCAAACAAGGACACCCACCTGCCACAGGAGGTCACAGGAGAGCAAGAGGGGAGCTTGCAGGATGGGCATGACAGCCTGTGCAGCACAGCCCTGCCATCCCATGCACCAGCAGCAGTCTGTGGACGTGCTGTTGTGATCTTCCTTCAGCTCTGGAGATTTTTATGTGAGCCATAGCGTGTGTGAGCAGGAATGCAGTGCTGCTGCAGCTAAGTGCCTCCTTTCAATCAAGAAAAAGGCCAATTTCAAATCCCTTACAGACAGGCAGAAATTTTCAAAAGTGACATACAAAAATCATGGGAGAATCTGCTAATATTCGCCTTCAGCAGCTGTTGCACAAGCACAGAGACAGTTCCATCCTAAAGTGCCTCCATTCCGAGAGAAAAGATAATAAATTGGTACAAAAAGCTATCTAGGAATTACTAGGAAACAGCTAGAAAACTGGTCAGCACAACAAACACTAGTTTCAGCACAGCAGCAGCCTGCCAATTGTCACGTCTTTTTGCAGACATCACAGCGAGAGAGTATTTTAAAAATGGATTTGAAGGAGGGGCAGCCCTCACAGAGGTGCTGGTTTGAAAACTGAGGAAAGGAAGACAGAGGAAAACAAAAAAGAACTGAAGTCCAGAGTGACACTGGGTATTGCTGGCCTTTGTTTTTGAGACTGAGCTGTTCTGGGCCAGTGGGGATATTTTTAGATGTGGGGAGAGAAGGAATACATGCATGTAGGTGCACAAACATGAAATATCTCCTGTTAAGGTGTTCTTACTGCCTACATCTCAGAGTCTTTGCTGTAGTTACATCTGGTTCTCATTTAAACTGTTCTGCCATGTCATACCTCTGTTTCTTATCCCTCTACTGCACTGAGTCTTCTTTCCAGCCTTTCTGATCACAGTGTCACCAAGGCCTTGTGCCAGTCTTCCTCCTCTTCTCTTCTTAGTAATGGAAGATGGGGTTAAGACAAGGCTTTCTAGAGATGATCTTGGGGGAACAATGGTGGGGTGGGGCTCGAAGCAAATGACTCAGCTGAAGAGCATCTACATCAGTGCATGCAGTATGGGCAACAAATAGAAGGAGCTGGAAGCCATTGTGTGACAGGCAAACTGGCATTTTGATGTTGTTGAGCTCAGGGCTGGGAATGATAAGGCTGTATCTCTATGGGTAAGGATCAGAGCGAGGGCCAATAAAGCTGATGTCCTGGTGGGAGTCTGTTATAGACTGCCAAACAAAGATGAAGAGACAGATGAGGTGCTCTATGAGCAGCTGGTGGAAGTTGAGTGATCAATGGCCCTTGTTCTTATGGGGGACTTCAACTTCCCTGATACATGCTGGAAATATAAGATAGCAGAGAAGCAGTCTAGGAGGTTTCTAGGTTTCTAGAGTGTGTGGAAGATAACTTCCTCATAAGTGAGCCTACTACAATAGTTGTCACACTAGACCTGCTGTTCATAAACAGAGAAGGACTAGTGAGAGATGTGGTGGTTGGGAGCTGTCTTGGGCAGTGTAACCACAAAATGGCACTGTTCTCTATTCTTGATGTAGTCAGGATGCAGGTCAGCAAAACTGCTGCCTTGGACTTTCAGAGGGCAGACTTTGAATCATTCAGGACACTTGTAGGGAGGGTCCCTTGAGATTCAGTCCTGAAGGCTAACAGGGTCCAGGGAGGCTGTGCGCTCCTCAAGGAGGAGTCTAAGGTCTCCTTTAAGGTGAGGAGAAGGCTGTCCCCTTATGGTGTAAGGTGAGCTGGAGGGGAAGAGGACTGATGTGGATGAACAGAAAACTTTCTGAGACTCCAGGAGAAAGAGTCTAATTCTTGTGGAAGAAGAGACAAGCAACTCTAGGAGAGCACGAGAAAGCTGCTGGGATATGAAGGACGAAAATGACGTAGCCCAGAATGAGTTCAAGCTGGTCACTGTAGTAAAAGGAAACAAAAAACTTTTTTACAAATATATTCACAGTAACAGGAGGGCTAAGGGGAATCTCCAACCTTCAGTGGATATGATGGGGAGCATGATTTCTGAGGATAAGGAAAAGGCTGAGGTTCTCAGTGGCTTCTTCACATCTGTTTTAAAAGCCAGACCAGCTATCCCCAAGGCACTCAGCCCCTTGACATGGAAGTCTGGGATGGGGAGCAGAATAAACACCTTAAAATTCAGATGGAAACAGAGACATACTACTCCACCTAGACTGTCACATGTCCATAGGGTCAGTGGACATCGGTGAGATCCATCCGATGGTGCAGAGGGAACTAGCAGAGGTGATTTCCAAGCCACTTTCTGTCATCTGTCATCAAGTGTTCCTGGTCAACTGGAGAGGTTCCAGAGGATTGGAGGCTGGCCAGTGTGACTCTCACATGAGAAAGATTATAAGGAGGATATAGAATCATAGAATCATAGGAGCTACAGGTCTGTCAGCTTGATCTAGGTGCCTGCGAAGGTTATGGAACAGATAATCTTGAGGGTGATCATGGGACATATGTGAGACAACTAGGGGATCAGGCCCAGCCAGCATGGTTTCAAGAAAGGCAGGTCCTGCTTAACCGACATCCTGAGGAAGTGCTCATCTGCCTGAGGGCAGGAAGGTCCTACAAAGGGATCTGTAGGGTTACACCACAGGCTGGATCACTGGGCTGAGGCCAATGGGATGTAGTTTAACAAGACCAAGCGCCAGGGCCTGTACTTTGGCCATAGCAACCCCAGGCTACGCTACAGGCTTGTGGCAGAATGGCTGGAAGACTGCTGAGGAAATAAATCTGGGGGTGTCAGTCGACACTCAGCTGAACATGAGCGAGCAGTGTGCCCAGATGGCCAAGAAATCTCATGGCATCCAGGCTTGTATCAGAAATAGTGTAGCGGGAGCAGGGAGATGATTGTTCCCTTTGACTCAGCTCTGGTGAGGCCACACCTTGAGCACTCTGTTCAGTTTTGGGATCACACAGGTTTTTTTTCACTACAAAAAAGACATCAAGGCCCTGGAGTGAGTCCAGGGAAGGCCAATGAAACTGTGAGGGGTCTGGAGCACAAGTCTTATGAGGAGAGATGAGGAAACTGGGATTGTTCAGTCTGGAGAAGAGGAGGCTCAGGGAGACCTAATTGCTCTCTACAACTTCCTGAAAGGAGTTTGTGGCAAAGTGGGGGTCAGCCTCTTCTCCTATGGAGCTAGCAATAGGACTAGATGTAATGGCCTCAAGTTGCTGCAGGGAAGGGTCAGGTTCACTCCAAAAGAGTGCCCAGGAAGGTGGTGGAGTCACCGACCCCAGAGGTATTCAAGAAACTTATAGATGTGGTACTAAGGGACATGGTTTAGTGGGAAAATATTGGTGGTAGGTGAATGGTTGGACTGGATGATCTTTTCCTATCTTGGTGATTCTATGATTCTATCTGCTTTTATGTGTTCCTGGAACTCACTCATTTTAAGGCTTTGTTTTTTCTTTATTTTTATTTTCCACAATCTCTCCCTATCATTATTCCCTGTCTCTTTGGCCTGTCATTTTCTACACCCATGCTATAAGAATGCCCTTTACTTTTGTTTATCTTCTAGATAATTTCCAGCCTGTCTTTCTTTTTTATTGTCTTCCTCCCCTTCTGATTGCTTCATTCCTCTTCTCTCTTTTTAATCCCCCTTTTCATGCTCTTACCTGTGAGTCTGTTGTTACTTAAGCAGCTCTTCAGGGTTAGTTTAAGATTGTGTGAATTGAAGATTCTAAGTCCACCTTGACGAAGAAGCTATCTCTGCTGACTTCAATTGGCCAGGCTAAGGGTTGAAACTTGTATGACAGTTTTTCATCCAGAAACTGGATTTCTGAAGACTTTGATTACAAACAGAACTATCTACACATTAAAGCATGTTTGTGACCACAATTTGCACTCAGTGTACTGCACTGAGATTACTTAATTTACAACAAAAAAGCTTTTTTTCATGCTACCTATATATTTCTTATTAAAAACATGAAATTGTGTTGGAGAAACATGGTCTGAGCTGAGGAGTGGTTAAGAGCTCCTTTCTGTTTTAAAGAAAAAGATTTTTCTAACACAAGTGGTGCTACAGCAACTCTGTGGTTGTGAATTTGTAGTTGCTTTCAATGTGGAAAATAAATATTTTGGTTTTAGAATTTGAGACATTCTAGATTCTATTTGCTATGGTGCTTGGCCTTCATCTCCACTGAGTGAAAACACCAGAACATCTGAGTTTTATTCCATCAAACAGAAAAATATAAACCACTTCTAAAGACACATTTAGGCATTTTCCTGTCTTGTGCAGTTTAAGTAGTTGCATTTTTTGTTGCCTATTTCTGTCCTGTTTTTTATCCTGCTGAGGAGAAATACAGATCCAGAGGAAGACAGATGGGCTGAATATGTGGGAAGCAGTCAGAATGATCTTAATGTGAAAGGTCAGAAATGCTCTTTATTAGCCATATGAGCTTTATGTATTGTAAAAGGAACCGTCAAATTCAAGTCAGGTTCTTTGAACTGCAGGAACTATGCATTTTCTCCATTCTGGATGATCAAGAAAAATCAAAAACATGCAAAAATACGTTTTCAGAACAGAGGAGTTCTTCAGTTTAAAATATTTTTAATTCAATCTCAGCATTTGATGCGAATATTCACCCTGCATAAGGAAATTTTTGAGTGCCATCATACCCTACTGAAGTTGTTGCATTCCTGGCCAATAGTTTCTTTATCTGTTCAAAACTGTTCACAATTTTTTATCCCTTTTTATGGTGTTATTTCTTCTAAGCATCTTTACTTTTTCAGTCACAACCAGTCAAATTCCTTCTCACAGCTACAGAAGTGTTTCCCTCTTCCACTTTCATCTCTCATGTTGTAGAAACCATTTCCTCTTCCGCTGCCATTATCTGGAATGGAATTCTCCATATCAGTGACTCTTTCATCTCCCTTCAAACACCACGTACATCAGTCAGACTCTCCCTTAGATAGCCTGCTTAGGTCCTCATCACTTTTACATTTAAATTATAGTTTAAATTATAGCCTCATCATGTAAGCACTTAAGGAATATAATCTGTGCAAATGACCGCAATGAGACAGATTAGTTCCGTTTTATACAGCAGTCGAAGTGTATAGGTTGCAGACTTATTTAGCCCATATATCAGCTTGATGAAAAAAATCAAAGAATGAAAGATGACTAGGGTGGGGGCTCATAACGGTGATCCTGTGACCTGCCACCTGTGGGAAGGGCACTGTTGATGCAGAACCACTTCATTGCTTCCGACAGCTCACCACATTGTCACCATCTGAAGCCCAGTCCTGAACTGCCTCCACAGCCAAACCAGAAATCATGGCACCAGGTCCCAGCTGACAGATGACTTCCGAAGTTCCCCTCCCCAGTGGTATAGCTTACATGGCTAAAATTTTGTTGGACTAACTTGGATGCCTAAAGCACTGCTTCCTTGGAACAGCTCGCTATAATAACCACCAGGTTTCTTACCCACAAAAAGCAGGCCAAAAGTGCAACGGCAGCTTCATTCTGAGAGTATCCACATGAGCTGAAGAAGATTGTTTGTATGAACACTGAATGAAAGCCATCTATGAAGAAAAGAGCCTTTTCAACACTGGAATCCAGCAAACCTCTGGCAATAGCCACTAATTAATACACCTTCTGCAGAGCTATTTGCAGGTGTCATGCCCAGGCCCGAGCTCTGCAGAAGCAACACCTGAAGGTACAACATTCCCATGCCCTGAGAACCTCTGGCACGTGACTTTACTATGTATTTCTGGCCTGAATCTTCTTCTGAGCTCTCTTAGGGCTCTTAAAGGCAGAATCGAGTCCAAAGCATAATTGTGAGAAGTTGCAAGAACAGGTAAGAACACATTTTATATACACAACAGACAGGCTTGAAATTAAAATCCGGTATAACAGACAACTGCACTCAGATCTAGCTGCAAACTGTAAATAAATCCACCTTGTAACTTAATGATCCTTGTGTTTGAAACCAGAATTGAAAACTGCCTAAGGAACAAAAACTGGAACTGTACATGGAAGACAGAATGAAGTCATCAGCAATGGTATACAGAAAGCACCTGGATTCTATCATTCTGACCTGGAGATACACTCATTTTGGTTCTAGACAGAAATTTGCCAATTACTGAGGGCTTCAGGACTGATCCCCTGGATATCAGCTCTGTGCTGCTGCTCATCTCACGCTCACACCCCATGTTGGACAGCCAGTGCCATGTCAAGGCTGCATTACATTACTCCTCCTGCCCCCTTCCCACGGCTCTGACCAAAATCATCTGCCTCACTTGGAATTCATTTCAAAAACAGATTCATGTGGCGCCTGATATTTCCCAGTAAACAAATAAATTAGCTGCTGTGATATGGAAATTTGCATGATTCACTGTACTTAAAAACAGTTAGCTGTGAACTTATTAATTGAAAACCACAGGATGATAATAAGTGTGTCCTTCAGTATGAACATGAGTCCCTTGTTATAATGAATTTGTAAAGCAATAAAGATGTGTTTTTCAAGGAAAACGATACTGCCTCAGGTCAGTTGAAGCCCAGTAGAGGCTCAGAGAGAGTGTCCTGGGTGCTGGGGGCAAGTGGCTGCCTCTGCCTCTTTTGGCTTTCTCCAGCCATCCTGCCCTCACCATCCTGCCACTTATATCCTTTTCCCTTTCCTCTGCTCCCCTAGCCTTGGGATTCTCCCTGTTCTCTTCATCCTCATGGGTGGGCAGGGAGCAGTGATTTAGCCCTCTTGTAATGTCACTTCTCAGCTGACACTGCTTTCCTTGCAGAATAGTGCACTTACTGATTTATCTGTTCTGCTTTAGTTGTACAGACTCAGATGGTGTCCTTCTTGATGCATTTATGGCAGAGAAACCACTTCTTCTCCCTCTTTTCAGAAAATTCTTAAGCAAACTATTTGTTTTGCAAATGAGACGCAGAGGCTAAAAACCGTTAATCTTAAGTACATATAAGCATGACAAACCTGTTAGATAACAAGCTCCCCAAATGCATTTGTGTGCCTAACACAGAGAGTTTAGGCCCCTTCCACACGCACCAACACTCAGTACAATCCCAGTGCAGCCATTAGTATCCACCAGTCTGCACTAGAGCATTCTACCATATATTTTCATAGTCACTACGTCTCCCGGACAGAAAAATATTAGTTAAACCTGACAACACACTCCAATACTTGGTGTGAATTCTGACAGAATCATCCACTGCTTTGTTTTCTGTATTTTTCCTTCCCTGTTGTCCTCCATTTTTTCATCAAGAAAGAAGGAGGCTGCCTCTAGTGACTGAATTTTAATTCTTTGCTGCACTGTCCTCGTGCAGAGCTGAGTGTTTCTGAGAGGTGTAGTGCAACTAACAGCATGAGTGTGGGTTAAGTGGCTCTAATGCCAGGACTCACTGCTGCTTTCCTTATCAATGGCTGTTAGGTCTGATTTTTTTAAGTGCCTTGCAAAATACTAATAATTAATTTAATGCAAAGTCTACAAACCTCAGAAAAATCCAGAAACAATAAACAACCATAGCATTTGTGGGATTTAAGTCAAACACAGATCTGTATTTCTGTTCTTGTTGACAATAGTAAACTCCTTTATGCATTGCACTGCCAAGATTTGTTTTTTTTTTTTTCAGAAGTGTACAGTAGTTACGTGACCGTGCTGCTATTATTGCCTCAGAAAGGGGACCCATGTGCATTGCTAAAGATATTGTCTTGTGCAAGATCCATTTTATGGGGTAGGACAAAGGCATGAGGTAAGAAGCTAGAACTTCTATTAGCAGGAATAGCTGAAAGATTATAACTCAATTTAGAAATAAAGATTTCCTTTATCTGTCAAATATAGTAAAATAAATAAAACTGGTTTCACACTACCTCAGCCTTTTCTCATCTACTTGGTGCTTCTCAGTACATCATTTTATACCACTGTGATTTCTGATCTGCTGTTAATGCTGACAAATCACTGCAGCGGTCCGCCCAGTGGGGCTGTGTCTGCACGGGGCTCAGCAGATGTGCATCATCCAGGGATCTTTCTCCAAAGGGGATTCCACGTCACTGGGTTCTTGCTATTGTTTTGAAGGTCACTGACACAACTATTACTTGTTTCAGGAAAAGTAAAATGAAATGAGTAATATTTTTGTCTAATTAAGATATTATTTTCCAGATTACTCTTTATTATATATTCCACAGGTTTTGTGTCTTGCATCAAAATGATGAACTCAGAGCTCAGTCACTCTCCCTAATACTTCACAGAAGGGAATTATGATATCTGTGCTTTGAAATGTAGAGCAGAGTATTTGCAACAGATCTAGCCACTGGATAAAAGCACTACTGCTCAAAAGCTCCTGTGGGAACGATTGATTTCAACCTGTAGCCCATCCACGAATTGTAGGAACATTATAAATAAAATAAGATTATACATACTATCTGTATCTACACTCCCTCTTTAACATTTATAAAAAAACAAATCAAAATGAGTCAACAGCATGGCAATCAAATTTCTGAGGAATAAAGTACTAGCCTGCCTGAAAATTCTGGTTCTTGTTAACAGAGACTGCTATTTGTCTAAAGGACACCTTTTAAAAATGCATAATTTAACCAGAAAGGCAAGAAAATTATTTGAGCTCACTAAATGAGTGCACATGACTAAAACATGAAAAAATCAAGCTTGACATTCAAGATACATCTGAAGTTAAAGGGCAAGAAAATCTAATGTATCAAAAGAACATTTTTATATCAGAAAAGCTCAAAAAACTCTTCTATGTCTTTCAGAGTCACAGAAGCATGGCCCATGTTATGATTTTCTATTTATTTTAAACTAAGTAATATCTCACTGTTATCTCTTAGAGTTCAGATAAAATTGGCCATGTAAGAGAAAAGCAAGAATTGCCTAACTCCTAAGACACCTATATTAGATGGTCCTTAATATCTGATTCTTAATACAAACTGGAAAATGTCCTAATGAAGCAGGAAGGTGACTCAGGCAATGAACAGATAAAAAGGAATCTGGTGAGACAGTAGCCTGGACTCATATTAGACCCACAAATATTAAAATAATGTCTATTTCTAAAGCATTTTATCACTAACATGTATCAACAGTTTTAAGGAGGTAAAAATAATAATGAAAAAAATCACCAAACAAAAGAATCAAAAGAAAGTGTCAAAAGTTGAAGCTTATATATTAAGATCTCAGACAAGTTAACAGGGCTTTCAGTATTTTTTTTTAATGAAAGGCACACAAATAATAGCTTCCACATCTATAAAAAACAGCTTCTCAGTCTACCTCCCCTTATCAACTACAGTACTGTTATCAAGGATGTCTTAACAACTGTCCTTAAGACTTTCTTAGGTGATAAAAGGAAAGCAACCAACTAAATAGCAAGGAACCAAACTCAATTAAAAAAGAATCCTTCTCAGATCATTTAACATGTTAGAAATAAATGACTGCTACACGACCAGGGTCCTCTTGGATTAATCTGGGCATACAAGAAGGGCTGTAATGCTCACTTTATGAATCAAGTTTTGAAGTGGCAATTTTAATCCTCTGTAGGAAACAAGCTGTAATATTTTTCTCCCAGGAACATTAAGGACATAGCCTTTTAGTCCTGGCACGCCAAAGGCTGTAAGTAAGTAATACAGAAGGTGGACATGAGATGCACATGTTCATTGCTACTGGAGAAAAAGCCAAAAAGGCTGCATCGTCCCTTGGATGGTGTGGACTCTTACTGACAGCTCCTTAAGTTAAATACAGTCTTCTCAGATTGAATGTCTGCTGCAGTGCACTTGCTGCCAAACACCGTTTCCATGACGGGGGTGTGCAATTCACAGGGCATGCATCCGTGAGGGAGCCCACAGCCAGCTGTGGGATCTCCCCGACCCTGAGGGCATTGGGAAGTGACACAAATGTGCATCTCCTTGTGGCTGAGGCATGCTGATTTGTCACTTCACAAGTGTTTGCTCAGTGGAAGCCACCATATGCAAACCAAGCTCGATTTTTTTTTTCTTTCTAACCAGTAGAGAAGAAAATGAATAAATAGAGAAGATTTCTGCTGTTGCCCTACTCTTCATAGTCATTTCAAAATCATTGCACTGTATTAGTAGTGTGAGGTCTCTGTGGAAGAGTGAGTCATGCATTTTTGGAGACTTGTGGGCTTCCTTTCTTATGAATCACAGCAAGTTTATTGTGGGATAGGGCATATCCTTCCCTGCTGAGACCAAAAAAGGGGTGAGAGAAGGAGAAAAATGACTTGGATTAAGAGAACAAATCTCTGGAAAGAGAGGGTGGGGTTAATGACCCTCACTCCCTTTTTCTTTCCTTCTAAAATTTAAGAAATGGAGTGAAGAAACAGCAGTACACACACTAAAGGGATTTTAGAAATTGCAAACCATGTCCTATACAGAGGTCGTTATACTTTTGGAATTGGAATCCATTCTTCGTTTTTTCTCTAGAATCAGCTTAATACATCCCCATCACTCCCATATTTAATGTCTGACAGTAAGTAACAATAGAGGATCAGCAAGAGGCAAGGAGTTCTGCTTTGTTTAATCTGAGAATTGCTATATGCTTATCCAAACCTTATCTGCATCCTCCTACAAATATGTGAACCTCTGGGCATGAGAAATATTTAGACACCTGCTACAGAAATTAATGGGAGCTGCAAGCACAATGTTCCCAGGACAATCAGATATCTTAAGTCCACAAAATTAGGTCGAAAATCTCCCAGGGACAATTTTTCTCTCTCATCATATTTGCTACTTCCCACCACGTAGGAAATATGTGAAAGCACAGGCTCACTTGTGGTATGCTGGCAATCCTAATTTTTATAACAGGAAGAAACCAGGAGACAGAGCAAGGTATCACTGATGTAACACAAAAATATTTTAAAGTAACAAATATTCAGAGTCAGAAAATGCTCAGCTTGGGATTCCCTCAAGATTCTGGAGGGATTTTCAGTTGGCTGTAATTTTTAACCCAACAGAGGAAGCACTCTTTGATAAAAGGGAGGTTTCTCTGGAAAGTGCAATGAAAATGGTTTCTTTGGCCCCTTCTTGTAATGAAAAACAGATGGGTACACTGCTAAGCTCTTGTGCTGCCTTTCTGCCTTCAGTGTGTCTCTGCATACGCAAGACTTTTAGGAAAGTATGAGTGACTGCAGTTTTCAGGCTGGTAGGATCATGAGAGCAGTTTACATGATCTGAATCAAGAGAAGAGGGTCTTTCCATTTAAATACTCCCTTCAAGAAAAATGGCTTTAGGATGACTTCCACAGTTTCTAAAGCTTGAAACAATTCCCTGGAGAAAAGGGATACAGTTATGAAAAAGGATAGGTACTGTAAAGCATTCTGCTGCAAAGGTCCTTAGCAGAAGAGAGAAACTGACTGGACTGCTTGTAACTCTGCCTCATTTGGCTTTAGGGATTTAGTTACACTTGTTTAAATAAAGTCAAATTTGTGGCTCAACTGGCTGTTTTCAATACTGATCAAATACTGCAAAATACAAAAGTACAAACACATTTTAGTGTAATATAACTATTATATACAATCACATCAAATACCGCCCTCCATTTTTTTTTTTTTTCCCACAAGTTTTGATTTTGGCATGCCTGAAAATACAATCTACTCCCAGCAAGTAGGTCTCACATAACTGAGGATACAGGTGACCATACACAGACCTCTCCATACTCAAGGGAGCCTGTAGTAGGTCACTCCTCTGCTATTGTCAATTAGAGTCAAGGCGCTGAATGTTTTCCAAATTGTAACATCTCATGCATATTGATACAAAGAATTCAAAATGTGCTCTGTCATTTTAGGAGCCTGCATGGGAAATCTTGAATGCAATTTATCAAACTCAAAATTTGGGAACAGCTTGGCTGCATCTTTTAGAAAAAATTGGGCACTGACCCAGTAGCTAAAATTGAGAGGTTGTAAGTTGTGGCTGTGGAAATCAACCACAACCTTCCCAAATGCCACTGTTGTGTTTCCTCAGGGGTTATGAAGCATTTCCCACCCTAGAATATGCAGAGGTTGTGCAGGCTAAGAAAGCCTTTGGGGAAATGATTTGCCTCTGCAGTTATGGCACTCTCCCCATGCATGTTCCTGTGGTGCTGCATGATGTTAGGTGACTACTGGAGCAGCTGTCTCTCCCTCATCGCCCTCCACATGCCTTCAATGGAGCCACTTGAACTCAAACTGCAGTCCGTTGAGTGAGCTTTTGTGTTCCCCTATCCTATGAACCTTAAGAAGTCCTGTCTAGTTGGTAGACATGGGAAAAGAGGGAAGCATGAAGAGGTATTTTTGGTCTTGAATCACGTGAATTCGAAGCCCAGTTATCCATTTGCAGTCATAAACTGCCTGGTGATCAGCAGATTATTCCTATAAGGTTGCCTTCTATCAACCCTTGGAGAATTTGTTTCTTAAAAGCCTTCTGCAGAAACAACATTGGCTGTGAATCCTTCACCAACTCAGTCCATTAACCTGGGTGTTTTAAGACTGAACAGGGCTTTTTGCACTTCTGACATCTGCAGAAGATTAAGTGTGGTTTTCGGTGTATGAGGGGATTCAATTGTGCATAAGCACAGAGAGATCAGACAATTCTTCATAATGCAGAGTTAAAGTCATGGAACACAGATTTGTAATCTGTTGTTGGTAGCAGATATTTGTGGGCTTAAGTAAGCTCTTAGGCAAGTACATGGTAGGCATCATCAAGGCCCATCAAAAAGGAAGAAATCTCCTGTGATGCAGGAGTGCACTGACCTGCATTTTGCTGAAAAAAATAGAAGACTATATGAGGGAAGTATTGCTATAATCTCTCCCTTGACTAACATTTTTACACCTAGTATCCATCAGCTACTGGCTGTTTCTGGTGATGTGCTGACTGACTTAGACTGATATTTAATCTTAATTTTTGTAGCAATTTTCTTTTTTGACTAATTTTTTTTTTCTTTTTTTCTGTGTAGATAACTGTATTTACTATTCAATGGTAAAGGGTCCCTTCTGAAATGACAGCCTGTTTTATGGGACCAATAAGACCAAGTCAAGTCCTAAGACTATACTTGAATCCATTTTGAAAAGGTAATAGTCAAGAAGCAGTAGGTGTTTCTGCCAGAGATGAATAGATTTTGACCTTTTATATGGATACAGTCATGACTCTAAATCCCATGTCTGAAGAGCCCATAGCTGAGATTTGAGATTTCATAGGCTAATAGTACAAGTAATCGTTTTCTCATACTCTCCTGCAGGAAGACTTGTTAGAGACTGAGGTTTTCATCTTCTCGAGTACAGCACCAAAAAGGCATTTGTTGGTGTCTAGATGAGTTGATGTAGTTAACCCATCAGATCCACTGACCACTGCATTCATGTCATTGGCTAGAAATTCCCTGCTGTCACATCTTATTGAGCTGGAGATGCACATGGATAGATACAGTGGGTGTAATAAGTTCTGTTTCCCGTGTGCTAATAATATTAAAGTGCATACAAGTATGCATAGTATTGTATATAAGTAGAGAAGAGTGAGAAGCAATGCACAAAGTGTGGGCGGACATAGAGAAGATGCTTTTACCTAGTAAGTACAAGATATATAGAAGGTCTGCACAGATCTTTCCGGCTTTCTGTCACATAAAGGTAGACTCCAGTTTCCCATTTTAAAGATGAATTTAATAAAGTGAATGATAGAGCTAGATTAATTTTGTTTTCATCTGTAGGTATTGTACCAGCGGGAAATGCCATCTGATAAAGGGTCTGATTCAGCTACCGACCTTTCCTAAAAAGGCATAATAGAATAAAAGCTATCTTCAAAGGACAGTGATGTATTTATGTACTGAAATTAAAAAGTAGATACTTCTGTCTTTGCCAAAGTTGACTGAGTTTATACCACATTTCCTCAGAAATCTAGCAGCTTGGCTTGGTGAGAACAATATTCTGCTTTTTTGTCTCAAGGTCAGTAACCCAGCCTGCCATTTTCAGAGCCTTTATTTTCTTATTTTTTGTACTGTAATAAACTATGTGAATGAACAGATCTCAGTTCTGCATAAGGAGATGAGCACTGTTCACAGAAACAGAAGAGGCAGTTTTGAAGCTGAGGAATTAAAGGGTAGCATAGTATCTTTATTTTCGTTCTAGCCTAGAAAAGCTCAGTGTGGGTGTACTCAAATCTAGGTGGAATATCTACCTTTGACAGTCTTGGAATATCAGCAAAATTAAAACTCTGAACACAGAGGGTTTTCCTTTTAATTAGACTTACTGCCTCCAATAACAAATTGCAAACACAGACTGAATATAGCTGTAAACAAAAATCTACCCATGGAACCCAATGTATTGTTCAAATAGACACCAAACAAACTTTGCAGCACAAATGCTCTTTCTGCATATCCCTTGAACTCTATTTATCTTTTTACATATACACAAATATAGAAACAAAATCACATATTTTCCTTCCTTCTTCTTCTTTTTTTTTTTTTTAACCTTAGAAAGCATGGACATTTATCCCCACCAGACTGTTTATAATGATGCTCTAGGTTTAGCTGCATGTTCCCTTTGGCTTTTCTCCTGAAACTGAGAAACATTTGCACAGAGCACACCAGGTGTTACTTTCATATCCTTAGACATAGTGGAATATATTAACACAAACACTAAATCAAAACACAGCAAAATTAATGATCACTGCTAAGCTAGAGAAACCAAACTCCAAATTACCAAACAAGACTTGTGTGTATTGTTTCTCTTATCTTAGTTCCCAGATTATGATAAAATCAGATACCAATAGCTAATTAGCTGTTCTAATTATTGGTTTGAGTTTGCATAAACTATGCAGAAATGCCTAACTTTCTCTTGCTTTAATCAATATAATATGTCAGAAGGTTGCTTGAGGTTGTAAGATAATGAGATAACTAAAGCAGTATCCTTCACACTTCATTATTATAGGCCTCAGCCAAAGAAATATCACTATTTTCAAATTATCCCCATTTAAAGCATGCAGTCTGAAGCCTACTGCTCATCAAGCAACTGCTTGTCCATCCTGTTTTCCTGTAATATTGCCTATTAAATAAAATGTAGGTTGAATGTCGTAAATGGACGTATCTTTTCCAAAGCCCTCAAACTTCTGAACAATATAAAATGCACTATTGTTTTAATGTGTGGGTTTAATCTTTTGAGAGGAACTTGTAAACATCCAAGGGCGTATTTTTGCCCAAAGCTAACTCTCACTCAGGTATGACTGTAGTATAATCCAAGTTCACTTCCAGGACACTGTTACCTGCTCTAGCTTGTAATGCTAATACTTCAATACAGATGTTACCTCCATAAGCACCATGATCTTTTACAAATGAAGCAAATTCTTTAATCTCCTCAAAAGTTGACATCTCTCTCCCACTTTCATCTGCTTCTTTAAAGCCCTTAGTTATGTACAGATTCAAATGCTTTTAGTATAAAATATAATTTCATGTAGTAATGACATAAGTGAAAGATAAGAATCCGGAAAAATATCACTACAGTTGAAGAGGTGGGAATGAGTACAGTGACAGATGTGAGTGTTATTACTCATGTATTTATATATGCTAATCTTCATAGTATTAGGCAACACTAGCTCTTCAGCTGTACAAATAAGACAAAGATTAATCCCAAATCCTCCTAAATTACTTAAGTATCCAAAGTGGAACTTGGGCATCTAAGTCCAAAACTGTGATTTTCAAAATGTATTATTTGCTTGCATTTGTGCCAATAAAGTTCCCTTAGAGACTGGGTTTTTACCAGTGTTCAAAGCCTCTTCCACCTTGGCCATCATAAACCGTCTGGTGCTTTGATCATCCTTAGCCTCCTCTGAGTTATACCGTTAAGCATTTTCCATCTAGATTCTAAAAACTGATGATCCCTCTGCCGTTTACTGAACACACACTGGAATAACTAGGCTCTACACAAAGCATAGAGCCACTGACTATTGATGCCATCTGCTAAAATTGATTGAATTAGGACCCAGCTAATCCAGAGAGAAAAAAGAAAAGGAGGAAGAATTATTATTTTGATAAGAGAAAATTTCATGTAGTTAGGAAATGGAGGACCTGGATGCTAAACACCACAGTCCTGAGGTCTTCCCTTTGCCCTTTCTATTGACCACCTTCAGTAAGCTCTCATTCACTCAACATCTGGCTTGAGTTCTGCTGAAAGGTTCCTAGCCCTTCGCCAGCCGCAGTAGAAGTCCAGCTTGAGCTCTGGACTCTACAAAAAGAACCAGATACTTATGGTGGTTGTGGTAAAAGAAAACAACACAAAAATAATGTGAGCAATGCTAATTAAGCCCTAGGTTCTAAACAATCTTTTGTCATCAGAAGGGGAGAAGTATGTATGTCTAGATCAAAATTTCACACCTTCTGTGAAAGGTTTTCCTCATATGATTCTCATACCATTAAGTCCCTAAAATGAGAACGTGGGAAGGAGGATGGAAATCAGGACATACATTTAAAATTTGCTACTGGATTCTTCCAGTAACATCAGAATGTTCACTTTTTAAAATAATCAGCACTGTCTTTCTATCTAGAATGAATATGGACCGAAGGTTTTCAGAATCTCATAGAAAAATCAAATTGTGAGATATAGTCCTATTTGAACTGGTTCTGGCAGAACTGAAAATAAACATATCCATTAAAATAATGTGGAAGTAGTTTCTGGATAACACCTTCAGGTGTGCCTGTGAAGGCAAATGTCTCTGGATTTAAAGGCTATTCTTTCCCATTGAAAAACTGGAAACAGTTATGGTAAGCTATTGAAGAGCACAAATGTAAGAAGTAAGATTGGTATGGGTGCTCTGAGAAAGTCTGGGCCTTTTATTTTTTTATTTTTGAAAGGAGGTGAGGAATAAATACATTAATTAGTGCTTTGTCATGGGGATTTCAGAAGGGGATGGGCGGCAGATGTCAGAAACACATGGACATCTCCCAAATGGGGAGGAGGAGATATTAATATGAAAAACAATTGAGGGTCATAACCTGACAGGTAATCAAGAAATTGAAATGTCTGAAGAATGACAGAACTTTGAGGCCAGATGGGATCCAGCATGCTAGAAAAATATGGCATTCAGAGACATGGGGGAAAGAGTAATCACTTTAGTGCCCTGTAGATTTATAATTTACATTCATAATGGCAGCACCTGCGTATGCAAGCGTACAGTATGCATCCATTTCATCATTTAATACTTCTGAGTGCATAGCATATCTCTCTTTTGCATTTATTTTTGTTTCCCGCTACAAAGTTTACAGTAGTTGGAATTTTTTAAGTTGCCTTCCTTCCTCCAGCTCCTCATCATTTCAGTTTGAACTTCTTTGCCCTCCTCTTTTGTCCTGACTGCCACTTCACAATTGAACAGCAGATGAATCCACTTACTGCCTCTTTATTTCTTCGTTGGTACAGAAAGTGAACAAAATTGATCCTAACACTTATCATTATCCCCCTCCTCAAGGCACAACTCTCCACAGTAAATTGTTCTCATTCAAAATGTCTGTCTTGGTAGCCAGACTAATTCTGTGTTCTTAAGCACTCAAACCATTTCCTAACCCTTTTTTTTTTGATGAATGACCTTTGCATGTTTTAGCAAAAGCCCTGGTCTCTCTGGAGCAGATTTGCAGTTTACAACTTGGTATTAATATCAAAATGAAAAAAAACAAAGGAAACTTCTTGCACATTGTGCAGTGTACTGAGGGTTAAAAGTGTCTGAAATATGGGATGAGCATGAGAGGGTTGCAGCTGCTCCCACATTACATGATCAGAAATACATACTGTGCTAACCAACATCCATGAGGAAGGTATCATCTCTTCTGCTCGTGCCTGAAAAATTCAGACTTAGTTGTAAATGCAGAAATGTTATGTTGGACAGGAGAGACAAATCCAGGGGTCTCAGCATAGAATACCTTCAGGTATCATGAAAAAGACTCTTTTTTTTTTTTTTTCTGGTCAGCCAGGCAATCTGCAAAATAGACTTAATAATGTTCTGAATTGCTAGTGAAGAAATCTTTCTTTTTTTTTTTTTTTAATTTTTTTTTATTTTTTTCAGTAAGAAGCTGGAGTCAGGGTGTCCTACCAGGGAAATGTTAGCTGTGATGTGTGGCTGCGAGAGTGAATGTGATACAACAGTAGGCATGAAGTCTTTTTTTCCCCTCATTTCCCCCCCTACTTTATTTTTTCTAAAGCCAAAGCCTTTCTATTACCCCAGTATTGTGCATCCTCCTGAAAAAAACAGAGATTGGTCCTCAGCATCAAAGAGAAAGGCTTTTGCCCCATTCTGTCTGGGAGGCCAGCGTGGAGAGAGCAGAGGCCAATGACAAGGTGACGTGGGATCCCAATGGATCCCATTGGAGCATGGCGCCTGCCAGCAGCTCAGACTATGTAGCTGCACAGACATATCTCTGCATAGACATCTTCACTTACAGTGTAGCTGCAGCAATGTCAGTTACTCAGCCAGCTCTGTCTAAAGAGACTGGACTTTCAGCTAAAGCCCATCTGACGATGTAAACTTGGGAGAGTCCAGTTCCTCAAAAGTATTTGTTTAGATGTCCAATTTCTGTGGTAATTTTATGCCTACTACCTTTGAGGAGTTCTGTCTTCAGCCAAAATAACTTAATAAAGGAACCCTATATCATCACGAAAATCTGTTATTTTTTGTTTCTGTCTGTTTTTAATGCATCTCAGTGCCTCAAGTTATCTGTATACAATTTCTGAAAGATAGGAAATTATTATCTCTGCTCAGAAAAGTAGAGTTTGAGGACATATGGTAGGTTAGATCCATTCCCTAAATGGAAACAGGAAACCTCTGAGCCAGGGTTTAGAGTCAGGATTCAGATTCCCAGCCCAGTGCACTAAATGATAGACTGTCTTTCACCTCTAAAAGGTGACTGAAAATCCTCTGAAGAAAGAAACCTGTACAGCATGCCTAACTGCAGCAGTAGGAAGAAATTCAAGTACTTGCCAGGGTCAGGAATGGGGGAAATTATGGTTTAATTACAAAAAGTCAGCATGAATTCACAAAAGCAGGCTTGTGCTTAACAATCCACTGATGGGCTTTTTTTTTTTTTTTTTAAGGTAGATAATAAAAATATCTGATAGCAGGAAGCCATACTTTCTGTTTAAATAGATTTTTACATGGAAGAAGATTAGTTTCTTTGTGTTAAATATCTGACTACAGGGATGCAAAATAAATCCCCTTTTGACATCTGCCATTGACAGCTTTCTGTTAGAAACTACAAAGACTTCTCTCTCACATCTCAGAGATGGGGATGAGAAGACAGCTTTAAGCCTCAGGAACTTCAAAACATTATCAAGAACACTAGAAGGGAGGGAGTCTCCCATTGAGACATTTGCAACACCAAGGAGATGCAAGCCCAGAGCAGGACCCACATCAGCCTCTGCTGTCCACAGGCAGCTTGCCCCTGGCTGGAGAGGCACCTGGAGGCACTGACAAGATGGGGACTTTTGTTCAACTCCAGTCCAAAAGGAAACTGATGGCTGCCTGGTACTGCACAATCTTTCTATTCTACTTCTATGCTTGCAGTCTCAGCCTTCTCAAGATATCCAAATTTAATAAGTTATGAACTGGCTTGAGTATTTTTTAAGAGATAAATGTGAATGTTAACAGTTTAATGCATAAGAATGTGACTAAAAAAGGGTCATAAGGATTAGCATGCGAATCAATTTTATTCACTTTATATATCAATGACCTGGAAAAAAGAAGTTGCAGTAAGTGGATTACATTTGCTGACATTGTAAAACGAAGTCAAAACAAAGAAGGAACACAGCAAAATTCAGAATATGCAGTCTAGGAACTGGAGACAGATAAATAGCTTACAAGTTTCAAAGTATGTGAGGTAATGAGTCTGGGAACAAAAAACAAGAACAGAGAATAACTACTCAATAGTCACATATTATGAGACATTAAGGAAGTGCAGTGTATGGAGTTAGTGGTGGATAAAACTCCAACATCATCAGCAAAAGTGCTGAATAGCAGTGAGAATGTGGAAAAAAATCCTCTAAACTGTAAGATAGAAAAATATAACTGTAAAATGGGGAAAAAAAATCATTCAAATTCTGCAAATGAGGCTGGTTTTGTGACAAAATATTGCATATTTCTAACCAACTATGAAAAACATGTTGAAAAAAAAAATGGTAGAACAGACCTCTGCCAAAAACTGACAGCTGTTGAAATATCTTGATTATCCAGGGACTGGAGATGAAATCCAGGTTTGTATTGCTGAGGATAGAAGATTAAAAGGAGGCCTTGCTGCGGTACACATGGTCCTAAGGGGAAAAGAGTGGGGAAGCGATACCAGGCTCCTGGAGCCAGCGACAACCACGAGGGCAAGGAGGCACACACGTCAGCAAAGGGCAGGCGTCAGTGGGGCCAGCAGGAATTTCTTTGCAAGGGGAATGAATCACACGGCAGACCAAGGGCAATGACTGGGACAAGGAGCATAAATAACTTTAAGAAGGATTTTGAGGGGTATGGAGAGAGCAGGGCTGACAAACAGGGTACTGCGGTAGCCCCAAGAGGCCACGTATCGACGTGACTGCCATCCTGCTGTCCCCTCACTTGCCCTGTGGCTGACTGGAAGGCTGCAGGGCTGAATAGAGATTGCTGTGAACACTCCGTCGGGTCCCACGTGAAGCACAGCTTTTCTGCGGCACTCATTTTCCTTCCAACAGCCACTAATTAGCTCACTCGTTCCCTTGAGCTGGCTGCTCTGCTGAACGTGGTCTGGGGTGTCTGCTTGCGGCTGCCTCAGGAGCTGGCTGCCCCGGCTGCCCCCAGTATTCTCATTCTTTTTCTCTCAGTGTGATCTACACTCACTGCTCATTTGTCACAGCCATTAAGTTGTCTTGCTCCTGCTTCCCTGGGCTGCCGGCAGCTCTTCCCTCCCAGGCCCTCCCCAGCTGCATGTCCCTCAGCTCCCAACCCAGGCCCATCCTGCCCCTTTTGCTCCCACTGCCCACTCACAGCATTTCTCTGCTCTCCTGTCCTCTCCAGGTAATTGCTACCACTGAATAGGACCTCTTGGCCACCTCTGACACACAGGGACTCTTGAAGTCTGTTGCCAACTGCCTCCAAACCTGTTGTTCCTTTAGTCCTATGCCATTTGATTTGATGTCCCAGTGCAGTGCATGCTGGAGGATAAATGCATTCAAACTCTTTCACTCTCTGCTACTATTGAAAAGGACCCTGTTTACATAGGTTTTATGATTTTTGGTCCTAACAGTTTCCCAAGCCCACAGTGTCTGAATGGGTTGGAAATTTCCACAGTGTTTTCCTCTCAGCCTAGAAATAAATGTTAACTGAACTGTATAAAGCAAACCATTGACCATGTTTCTGTCTGAACAGATTTGTGCTAACAATATTCAACCTTGCACTATCACCCTGCATTTCTTCTTTGCATCAGAGCCCTTAGCAGCCATTCCACAACCAATATTGTTTTCCTGAGCCCTGGTAATCGTCATTCAAGCTAACAGATTTGTCCTGCAGTTCTAATGTACATGCTGGTCACTGCAACAAGCCTAATGAGATCAAGTTTTGCTGCAAGCTTGCAGAAATCTGGCAGGGCCCTACACCATGTGACGGGTGCAGTTGGGAGTCCTGCTCCCTGATGAAGCTTTGGAATGAAGGCTTACCTTATTCCTTCCCAGCATCTTGTGAATCAGCCTGAACGTACTATGAGCCATGGAGTGAAAAACTGCATTTGGCTATTTATAATACTAAAATAAATGGAATAATTTGGCTTATGTGAATTTCCCTATGACCGATAAGGTCAGAAAAAGAAAATCCTCTAGTGGATATATAAGATTAATGTATGATGAATTTATAATATTTTTTCTCCTGGCAGACATTAAGAAGGTGGAACCTGTTTTTCTAACATTCTCTCAAAATATATATTTTTTTCTGTCAGAAAACTTACTGGTAACCCAGAAAAGATCAGAGAAATAGATACATTTTGGAGACGATTTTACATTATTACTGGGTCTTTGTTCCAAGCAATTTTAGCATCTTAGGGATCAAGGTGAGCCTCCCATAATGCACCTGCTAGTAAGCAGGTATAAAAAAGTAGTGTTTTTAGTCATTTTTCTTTGAGATATCAGTCTCAAATCAGATGAAAAGTAGACCAGAGATTTACTGACCATCACAGACACTAGCTTGCTATGATTAAAGCTACATATGTTACCTGGACAAAACTACATCAAAGTGCTAATTAGGGAACATGTACTCCTGACTGGATTGCCTCTGAGGCTAATATGCTTTCATTTGTGTTAAAACCCCTGGGTGATGCAGATAATCAGTCTTAGCTAGAGAAATATATCTATGTAATGGACAGTATTACTGACCTCTACCATCTTCCCTGTGTTATATTCTCTTTATGCAGAGACAAAATTTGTGTTTTTCTCAGTGCTGAGACATCCAATTAAAGAGCTTTGTCCTACAAGATCATCTAGCTGAAAGTAAAAATGAAAGAAAATTGGTCTGATTCATTTATTTCCCATGATAAGTACTTAACTGTCACTTCTCAGGAGCTTCTAATCCTATAATATTCCCCAAAGGCTTGCTGTAATAGGGATAGACCACATTTATGTGGAGGAGAAGCAAAAAAAAAATACCACCCATATATTGTATACATACATGTCCTTAAAAATAATGTGATTTACCAGTGCTACAACGGATAGGTAAAAACGCAACCAGTATATAGATTAATATATGTAGGTGATAGGGCAGCTAAGAGAACTTCATCCTGGAGGGTTCTGAACATCACCCTGGTTGTGGAGGATCTATGGGAGCAGAGCTGTGCCTGTTCTCTGGCAAACAGTCTTCCTCTTCAAAACCGACACATAACAGATAGTGGTACAACAAATCAAGTCATACTGAAGGAAGAACGATGTTGTTCTACCTGGAAAAAAACATCCAGCTAGTCTCCTACTGAGTCAGAAAACAGCATACACTTAAATGTAAAAGAAACCAGACCTATTTCTACAAGTTAGAATGTTTTTGATACTCTTTTATCTAAGAAACAACAGATCCCCATTGTTTCTCTATTGCGCGCAGACCATTTGGAGGCCAGAAGGGCATCCAGGTTTTACAACACATGTAAAAGATATTTTACAGTAACAAGTCTACATTCTGAATGCTTCCTCATAGGGTGAATGTGAGGCTGCAGGCAGACGGGTTTTTTCTTTAAAGAAGAAAACAAAACAAGTTCTACTAGTGCTACTAAGTGCACTACATTTAGCACTCTGCTTCATCTGCTACAAAAGTAGGCAAGGGTAGCAAAGGTGTATTGAAAATGACTGCAAAGGTGCTGACCCTCTGGAAATTCAGCTGCTTTCATTTATTGCTTACTTGAAGAAGTAATTAAGGTTCTCACTTCTTGGCTAATGCCTCCTAATGGTCACTTTATTCTTGAAAATTGTACAGTACTGTAACGGTTGGAAGGCAAAGTAATCGTGTAAAAAGGTTTATTAGGAATGAACCAGTAAAAGTCCAAGGAGGGAAAATATTTTCTCTCAAGACTATGAAGGCTTATTCCCTTCTTTTGCTGGAGAAAGGCAGAATAAAATAATTTGTCTGGCAGAGTGCAGGCCTCACAGGCAATAGGAAAACAAAATGTAGCCCAAGCACTGTGAATGTGAAAGGCTGATCTTGTGGCTGAACAACACCGTCAATATGAACTCCTGTTTGTCCTTTGGATGTTTCTGTTGAAATCAGTTTTTTTCCATTCTTGACACAATGTAGTTTCAGTTTCTATTTGAGAAAACTAGTGGTAGCACTCTCTCCTATTCAGTTATTTTATTCTACTTACGCTGCTTCCACTGCAGAGATGCTAGTTAAATACATGGGTGAGTGTACAGATCTGGAGTCTTTCCCACTTGAAGGCTGTGTTTCTGCTCACAGCAGGCTGCAGCACCTTCACATGATGGAGCAGTCCCATGCAGGATGGCAAGCGCTCACCAGCCTGGCATGTGAGGATGAAAAAACTCAGTTTAGCAAATGTTCTCAAAGATGGTGCATACTCAGAACTGAGGGGATTTATGCACATCTTCTCATGATGTCAGGCCAGGAGGGGCCTGGGCAAGACAAAAACTTCTTTTGTCAGTGGAATCTCAACTGGATTGAAGCAGTGCTGGCATGACAAGGCAGTGAGATATAGCTGAGGAAGTGTTTCGGTGCCTGGCCCATCATCTCTCTTGCAGAAATCTCATCTTGATCAGAAATTCATTGCTTCCAGTGCAAGTTTTCTGAGAAATCTCTCACTTCTCTATTATGCTTGATTCCCTCCTCCCAGTGATGACGCAAACGGAGACTTTAAATCCACAAACTACTGATTCAGCATCATCAATAACTGAGCTGTTAAGTTACTTCCTTCTTGCTGAATGGCATTTCATTCATGACTAGAGCCTGCTGAAGACCACAATGCTTTTAAAAATAAGGCTGTTCTGAGCTAAAATTCTCCCAATATAAACATGCTTTTCCAATCTCTTATTGGTTCTCTCAGTGTGTAAAATCCCATTTTTTCCACATATTCACAATAATTCAAATTTAGGTGTCAATCACTTTTTCATTCCCAGGAAACAATTTTGTGCTGTGGAATATATTTCATTCCTGTCACGGCACAAAGTGAACTATTTGAAAAGGATAAATATCACTTAAGGAAATATATTTTACCCTGCTTCTGCAATACTGCTTTTAAAATGCTTTTTCTTATTGTGCTTTCTCATACAAGTTGTTTTTGTGCTGCTGCTGTTTGCATTCAAAAGCTATTTAAGTGGAACATTGCATCTCACTTGTTCAGAGCTTATAATGAAGAAAAATGTGCAAAAGCATTACTTTGTGAAAACCGATAAGTAAGCATGCTGCTTGTCAAATGATGTCACCCATGCTTGGCAGACAAAAAAAAATAAATGACTGCATAAGTCCAGTACAAGAGTCTGCAATCTGCAGAGCATGAAATGTCCTGGGGACGAAGAGACTGTATTCTGCATTTCTTCAGGCGTCTTACTGATTCTCTGCTTCTTTTGCTATGCTGCAGAATCTGCAGCATACTGCAAAACACTAACTGTGAGGCCCCTTAAATGTATCTGAGATCAATCCCTTATGAGATATTATCTCATTAAGAATCACAGAAACCCCAACCTGCTTAGTGATATTTAGACTCCAACATTAAGTTGACAGAATGCAAAGAGTCATTAAACTGAGGTACTCAGCACAGAGTACGTATTGCTTCATAAAGAAAGGAGAAGAGGGAAAGCATTTTTTCTTAAATGTTCTAATAAAGAGGCAGAGGTAACCAAACCTCTATTAAAACTGTTAAGTTTCTCATACTCAGTATCTGCCTGACATGAGTTCTGTGTGTTACTCATGGCATCTGGCTGTGTTCTCACTTAAAGCAGGGTTGCTGTTTGTTTTTCTAGCCAGCTCTGCAAACCATATCTGATTTTATTTGGGGAAAGCGAGACTATTTGGTGATGCTTCTGACAGAACAACAATAAGCAGTTTGTATGCATCCTGTGTATGTACACTTCTCTGCTGTGCCTGGGTAACAGGCCCAGGGAAGGGATAGGCAGTGAGGTGGCTGTGCCGTGTAGGAGCTCCTGCAATACTGAAGCCAGGGCACAGACTGCCCTGTAATCAATGCTGTACCTCCAAAAAATGCTGCATGGTGACATTTTCTCCCAGAAAAAAAAAAATCGTTAAGAGTATAGGCTACTCCGACTTTGTCCTCTCCTGATTTGACATGTCTCCCATGTCCAGAAGCTGGGAAAAGGTGCTTTAAAGCAGAAAGGGGAAAATCTCAACATAAAAACTTATTTAAAGGAGCAGCTAAATTGTAGTGTGCGAGTAAAGATTGACAATATCTTTTTCTGGAAGGCTCAGAGTTGGGGCAAATATCTGTGTGAGACATTTCACTTACGAAAAGGAACAATTTAAGGGCCTCTGTTTGCAGCCAATTACTCTGAGTAACAGGACAAATCATAGCTACTGCTTTAGAGCTGCCTCCCTACCTGGCCACGGAGGCACAGCAATGAGGATTTCATCAATCATGAAGATCTCTATGATGCAGAGCTGTAGATTTGACTAGATATTTCCTCTAATACAATCAAAATGCAATGATGAGCTCCCCCTTCCCATGCCTGTCTGAGTAAAAGATGTGACAACCCCAAAGAGAGAAGGGATAAGGGGAAGTGTGAAAATAAATTAATCCAGTTCTAACCACATGAAGGTACACAAAGCACAGAGCGGAGCTTGAAAAAGAGAACATTTTGCTTTGTAAATTCAAATCAGAAGAGTAGATTCTTTCTGCTTTCAAGAACACTGCAACACCACTTGTCTCCCACAGCAGGCTGAAAAGCAGCATGAGGGAAGGAAGTGAAGACCAAAACTGAAATAAAAGCTCGAGGCATCCAGATGCTCAGGAGAGACAAATTTGCCCTTGGTTATAAAGTATAACTCTTGAATGTTGTTCCGTTAAAAAACAACTTGTGTTCCATGCCATTATTTCTCAGGTTAGTCTTTCCAAAATTAATTGCATTCCCTGATGAAACTGGAGGCTCTGAGCTTTTTCTGGATCATCTTTCCTGTGTTCTGAAAACTATGATATCCAAAGCCATTATTTAGACTAGGCAATAGTTGTGTTCTTTAAAGTATATCTTTGCTTGCAGCACCTTCCCATTCCTGCAGTTAACAAGCAAATAAATGCATAAATAACTGAAAACAGAAACATTCACTATTTTTGCTGAGTTTTTTTGCTAATAAGCCTCAGGAGAAAGTAGTGGAGTGGGATATTTGGAAGTGTGGTTATCCTTTTCACAGTGATTATGTATGTGTAGGGTGATATAGGGTGAATATCCTGAATGAATAGTACCCAAACAGTATAATCTAGATGGACAGTATATTTTTAGATGGATTACCAAGATGGTATAAAGACACTCGATAAACTAGGAAGGGTTCACCTGTCACTAAAGGTCAAGGCACACCTGGAACTCCACACAGGAGAGATCTCCAACAAAAGATCCTTCCCTGGTGCTGCTCAGCCCTTAAATGGGGTCTGGGAGAGGTGGAGGCAGATTCCACCCCTTCCGGTCACACAGGTGAGTTGCCTTCACCTGTGTTCCTGAGGCTGACTCAGTGCTCACTTCAGGTGATCAATCAGAGGTTCAGGCCGTGATTCAACAGTTCCCATACAGTATGGGTGCAGAATGGAGGAAGTATCACAGAATCACAGAATTGTAGGGGTTGAAAGGGACCTCTAGAGATCATGGAGTCCAGTCCCCTTGCCAAAGCAGCTCCCTAGCCCAGGTTGCACAGGTAGGTGTCCAGGCGGGTCTTGAACATCTCCAGAGAAGA